>CAAKHB010004056.1:33121-52363 GCA_901007665.1 Aeoliscus strigatus
TAAAAAAAAAAAAAAAAGGATGTATTTGTGATTTGTGTCATTTAGACGCACAGACATTGTGTGTGTGTGTGTGTGTGTGTGTGTGTGTGTGTGTGTTGGGGTGTCTTTTATGGGACTCCTGAAGTTACCAACTCTGCATGCAGACAGACAGATACACACACACACACACGCAAACATCAAGACAAGTGCACACATTCATTTGCATTCATATGATCACACACAATTCATACAGCAAGCCTTTGTATACACACTATAAGCATATATTCAGTAACACAAACACAGACGTACACACAACTCTCTCCTTAGCATGTGTTCAAACTAAAATAGGCCATTCCTAATTAGAACCTTACAACCTGAGCTGTTTCTTCAAAGGCAGCCGCTCCTGCACTAATCTGAAGCATCGCTTCATTATGAATTCTTCAAAGTCCCACCCAGCTGTCAACCTAGCTTGTTGAGTGGGCTGTTATTAGTGGGGCTAGTACACCATGCACAAAGCCTGTCCTGTTGTTATGTGTTTCTCCCACCTTCACACAAACACACACACTGACATCGGGGTGAGCATGTTGACCGATGAGCTGATCGCCCTCAGGTGTGTTGACTCGGACGCACGCTTTACAAAGGAGTATTGACACGGTTCATGGGGTTTGTGCGAAATCCTTTGCACCAGGGGAGAGGCCTCGCCACAGCTTATCTTATCAGATGCAGTATTAGCCACGATTGGCAAAACTATCAAAAGAATGTTAGCTGACAAATAAGACCTGGTCCAATGCCCACAATAAAGCACACCTCTATTGGCCTCCAAGTGATTTATATGAGTGCCCTGACATGGCTTTTTGACGGCTTTTGAGACGGCATACAGGTGAGTCTGTGTGTAGTTGACACACTCAACTGACTGTGAACTCACAACTACACCTTGATCAGAATCAACACAGGCCACTATGTCATAAAGGACTCTTAGAACTCATACTGATGGCAACATATATCTGTTTTTATCGCGCAGTGTGGAGGAAGTGCACAGAGGATCCTTTGTTAAATGAAGCTAATACCTTATAATGATGTGTGATAGGTGCATCATGATGTAGAGCACTCCAAATAATCTATCAATTCGGAAGAGGAATCTCTGAGACAACATCCAGTTCAACAAGAATCACATCACAACCTTTTTTGCTCTATTTTAAAAGAGAAAGCAAAAATTAGACCTCTTGTGTTGCTCATCAAGCATGACTTGTTCTACAATAGGATTCTATTGAGTTGGAAAATCAGAAATTACCTTTCTAGCCTTAAAGTCAGCACTGACCATGCAGCCTTTCACCATGGAAACGGAGATGTAATAATAGCATTTGAGTTCCTTGACTCTTCAGCCACGGCTGTGTGTGTGAAAATAAACTGACTTTTAATTGCTTCTCTGAATAGCTTTGGTAGTGATATCTAAGTATGTGGATTGGTTTTGAAGATCGACCAAACACCGTTGCCAAAGATATCACACTGCAGTCACGGAGATACACATCAATAATACGCATACACCCATAACACGATGACACATTAATTCAAACACACACAAAAAACAGAGAATGTAGATGAGTGTAGTGAAGACAAGCTTGCTGGATGATCATAGGAGCCACAGGGGAGTGGGTGCAGTCATTTGGATCGGGATTCTGTGACTTTTCAAGTGAACATTAGCCTGTTTCCCTCACCATGAATCCCAACCTCAGCCCTCTTGAATGACAAGAGCTGGTGTTGGCACGCTTCCGAGTTCTTGCTCACATGTCTTTTTTTCTCCTCGCTGTTAAGATATGATCACTTACTCTCACAAGAATATTGCAAATATCAGGGACATGATATCCTTGTTAAACTGCTCACTGTCACATCCTGGGCCCTTGATTGGCAAGTTTGACAGTAGACACGCTACTCACCGTCTTTCACACATTTAGCGAGGGCCATATGCTGAACCAAGACAAGCCACAGAGCCATGTCACTGATCCTATGGAGCGGCTGTATCACCCTAAAATCCCCATTTAATCGTGAATCTCAAGTTACCCCACACTTAATAAACAGCAGATTAGTGCAAACTTTGCCCAACACGCATTTCCACTTCAGGAAGTCCCAAGGGGGCAAGTCTCATATTTGGCATAACCAGCTATGTTAAACGGTCCAAACAGGGGACGTCATCTGCTCTACATCGAGCCCTCGGCTCCAGAGTTATAATGGTGAGTATATAGCTATTGTTGTGGCTATACTCTGTCTCTCTCTCTCTCTCTCTCTCTCACACACACACACACACACACACACACTTGAAAAATGATCTTCATAACCTTTTGTCTGAAGTTCGTTTGAACCATGTTTGAGAATATGCACAATGTTCTCGTACGTAGTGCAAAAACACAAGCAGGAGACAGAAGGATGCGTGATGTATGGTTTAAATTAGTGTGTGGTGTGAATGACAATAGGAAGATATGTCACATTGAAAGGTTACTTAGGTTACTCCGCCGAGTCTGTCTGTCACCTCCGTGCCTTCAGGGAGCTCTAATCACTTTACCCTATAATTACCTCCCCTGAAAAAGGGCCCCGTTAAAGTTCCTGTAAAATAAACCTGATGCTATTGAAAAGAAGAGAGGCCCTTTCTTTTAATTAGGGCCATCCATCTTAACCTTGTCTACCTGAGGTGAAGTGAAGGTAGCCCAGGTCAAGCTCCCAAAACGCTCTTCCCTATTGTCTTCCCCTTCCACTGACTAGAGGACAATGTGGGTGCTAGCCTGCTTGCAATGACAAGCCTTTTGTTGCCCGCTCGCTGGCTCCTGGTAGGATTTGCTGTTGAATAGGGTTTTTTTTACAGTGACACAATACTTACAATTCACAATGGGAACCCAACACTGCACGCATCCCTGCTGTATGTGAAACACATGCAGTGGGTGACTATAAAAAATTAAGTGTAAGCTCATATCATTTAACAGCTGTTGGTGTGACATAACAGTCCTGCTCCAAAATGGACAACTTGATTCTTGTGGGAACAATGTCTTTTTAATGGCTATTGCTGAAAGAACTATTCAGGATTACATGTTTTTACACGTTAATCCTTTGCAATGTTGCTTGATATATCTCTGTGCATACGCCCTGTGCATGTCTGTATTTCAATTCTTCTCTGTGTTTGTGTGTCTCCCAGTGTGCCATCACCCATATGTGTTTAGTCAAGCACCAGACAGGGGGTGCTGTGTTCAGAACCCGCACATCTCCAAAAGCTCCTAGGTGAGGAATACAGTGTGATGATCAAAAGTAGTGTTTGTTTTTTTTTTCTTGCCGACCCCAAGAGGGAGAAACACCATGTCCCCACAGAGCGCAGACGAGTAAACTGTCTCTCACTGATCAGCTCTCTTGAGAGGATTGCTCTTTACTGTTTTTCTACATGTGCCGTGTGTGCTATGTGCTTCTGTTTCATTGTTTCTTTTCCCTCCTTTCCCCCTACCCTGCCCTTTTCACGTGCCGTTGGCTGGTACTGTGAACTGATACTGATGTCTGCTGTCACCCTGACTGCAGCTGGAAGAAGGAATAAAACACATATACAGGGCACACAACCACAGGCCTTTGCATGGTACCTGTATATACGCTCTCTCTCCTCACCATCCTTCCCCTACTTCTGACTACCTCTGCATCTCAGCCCACTGTATCCTACCCATAGTGCACTGCATGCGCTTTCATCTGTGCCGAGGTGGCTTGGTCGTATATTATTCATGGGTCGTGCGATCTGAGGTGCGTGTCATATGGCAGGAGTAATAAGATGGAGTACTGGTGAGGGGGTGATGATCACAAAACTTGAGAGATACACACAAGCCTCCCTCTGCCTTTGCTTTGTCTGGTTCCCTTGTACACATGTTGTTTCATTGGAACGGATGGGCCCAGAGTGGAACAGCACAACAGGTGTTATTTTGAAAGAACAAAACTATTCCCATAGGAAATATTTCAGATAGGTTGCAGACAAATCTCGCACCTGTGTGGTGCACATGTGCCAGCAGCGATGCTCTGTCTCCTCTGCAGCTTATAGCATAGAGTTGTGGTGAACAAATATTACACTATCTGGATCCAATAGATGATTGGATGGAAAAACCTAGTCACTGTTATTACAGGCAGGAGCAAGACTTCTGACCCCCTATAATGCCCCACAGCACTGGGAGCCGGGGGACTTTTGAGGGTGGAGGGCAGGGCAGAGAGCAGACCAGCTGACCAGTTCCGGCATATCAGAGATTGAGCCCCGGTGTGCAATGTCTGGAGGCGACATGTGGTTAACCACCTGGCCCCGCTGTTTGACCCACTGGAGAGAAAAAGACAGAGAGAAAGAGAGCGAGAGGGAGAGGTGGGGGGCAAAGACAGCCTGTACAGCCATTTGCTCATCAATGGAGGGCAACACCGCCACTTAACACAGTTTATTGATTCACACAGCCTGCAGGGCCTCTGTTGTGTGTCCATTTCCTATTGATTATTTCAAGTCCATTCTTATTGACCACTCTCCCTCCTAGTCATAGCTCTTCTCTGTCTGCTCCACCAGGGGATTTTTTTAAACAGTCATTTGAAATTATAATCTGTGTGAGTAAATGTCATAATCACCCCTAAGGCCTGGTGCAGATTGGCTGGAGAGCAGAGGTCTGTGAGGTCAATGACACTGTTCAATACTGATCCATTTGTGTTATGACCAGTGCGGCGGACACGCCAACAGAGATGGCTGCCTTTATTTTTTTCCGATTTTATTATGCCTGACAAACCTGCAATTATAATATTGCATTAACTCAAGATGCAGCACAAGCTGAAATGAAAGCTATAGCTCTGTTGTTGTTTTTTTCTAATGGTCAATGGTGTGTGCCCATGGTGTATGTGGGTGCGCGTGTCTCTGTAAGTGACTGAATTAAGAGCGACGCCACTCAGCGACTGCTCATCAATGCTTCATAGGTTAGATCATTATATCCAAAGTGACAGGGCTACACAGGGATGGGGAGTGGAGGTTGCTTAGATAAAGATTGGCATATCGCTATTGATTCACCACCCCTGGGGCTTCTTCTGTTACCATGGTTATGTGTGTGACTAAGTATGTGTGTTGCAACCATTGTAATTCAGAGTCATAAAGTAAATAATACATATATAATCAGCTTACTTCTCCAAACTTAAGTGCATGGTGTAATCTTAGTATACTTTTCCTGAAAATGTGTGGCACTAAATTGTAGAGGATCTGAATAAGTGCAATGTGCTTGTCAATCTGTGGTTCTTATTTCTCTAACGCATTACAACACTTGTGCTTTGGCTGTAGAAGTCAGGGTTTTCATTGCGAGTGGATAGGGGTCTGAAAAATTCCCGTCAGAGCTCATGTTGGACTGCCAAACTCTTCAGCTGTCCTTCTAAAGCAGGCTGAAATAGGAGCAGGCCTCAAAAGCTCTTTGATCTTTTACTGCCAGGGTCAGGGCTGAAATGACGCGTAAATGAGGGAGGAATGAGTTTTCATTTTGTCAACCTGTTTTGTTATTGTAACGCTAAGGGCCTTTGGTGTGACATGACAGGGGATTGTTTTAAGTGCCCACACCAGCAGAACGGCTGAATGTGTTTGGGTGCCACAACAACAACAACAAAAAAAAAAGCTATTCGCCTGCATTACACGCAGCTCTTTACTGTGTTTAAGTGAACAGCTGTGGGAGCTTACCTTGAGAAAAATGGATGTGCGTATGTTACGCGTGCCAGCTGATGTAAGAGAATCCACCCTCACATTTGCTGATGTGATATTCAAGTAGGTGTGGAGGATGTGTGTGTTCTCCCAGTAAGAGTTGTTTAGCCTTTTGGGTTGTGTGTGAATTTTGTCTAGTCCCTGAACACACCTACCGGCTGCGGCACACTGCATAGAAGTGGGGAGACATTTCCATCAGTCTGAGCGTCAGTATACTTGGCTAGAAGAGAGCAGCCTGTTTACCACGCTCAGATTTCCAGAGGAGTGGAACCGGTGCAGGGGGTACATAAAGGTAACAAAACATGATCATTATAGGGTGCATTTGTACTAAAACGCTGTACAGAACATCTCCTTCCGAGTGTTGACATCACCCACGCATTGTTCTGACTACAGAGAGAAACCCCCGGAGCTGACAAAGGCAAAGGAAGAAATGGAGGGGAGGAAAATTGGGTGCTGCATCCATCGCTCAAGTCTCGGCTTATGTTCAGTAGTTCAATATTACACCCACTCCACCCATTTTTGATTTGAACCTGACAGTTGTTTCAGAAGCGCCGTACTCCATATCACAGACAGAAAATGAGTGTGCTGAAATGCACAAGATGTGAAAGGTGAAAAAAGTAGAAAAACACCCTCCCCCTTCCGAAAAACACCCAAACACCAAATGAAAACAAATACATAAATAAATAAATGAACAGTAGGAGCTGCAGCTGAGAAGGTAAAAATTGCAGTGGGGAGATTTTAAATTGCAGTTGTATCAATAATTTAGTTACCTGAGACACAATGTTTTTGTTCGCCATAAGGTTTGATGTGACTGAGAGAAGAGTTAAGATTAGGAAGACTTTTCCATTATTGATGCCACGGCATGCAACTCACATCTGGCGTTACACTGCCAACCCCCAAAACAGTGCACAGCCATACCCTTTGCAAAATGACTGCAACACTGCCAATTGTCTGCACAGGTGACTTGTTAGTGTCAGATGCTGTCAGGCCCGGGTTACATACAATTGTGAAATTCCAGCAGTTTCTCTTCTTAACAAACACAGACATTTAACAGGTTATGTCCTGCAACCGTTCAAGGAAAATGTGTCTTTTAATTAAATGGTTATATGCTTCTTGAGCTGGCACAAGTCTGCAAGTATCCAAGACTTACAAGTGCCCTGAATTATCTGAACTCTGGAGACTAAAATTAAGTTATAAGTCTGGGTTTGATGGGCATGGCTTTAAGCTTTTGGGATATTTTGAACAAAGGCATGCCTGGGTAGGTGGAGAAATAAATCGCATATAGCTTTCCTGCAACCTCAACTGGACTTGCAGCACGCCCAATGATTCAGTCTTGTTATTGCTCCCTAATGTCATGTCAGTACCAATGCTCACGGTTAGCATCACTCCTCCCTAGCTTCATCAGTAACTCGGCCAAGCACAAATGACCCTTACCAGTGCACTGGGGGCTGGCGTGAACTTAATCACTAGAGCAAATTGAAACCACTTGCTCTGCAGTATTTTTACAGGGGTATAGCATATGACCTTAGTCTATGCTGACTGACCTCTGCTTTTGAAAGGATTCAAGGCCTAAAAACACGCAAATGTTTGGGTTTTTTTCCCCCTCATTCTGTATTAGGACAGAATTCCTGCCTTACCCCACTTGCTGTGTGATTTACAACAGTGTTGTAATCCTCTCTCAGTTGACATTTAGTGGACATGGTAAAAACGGTATGCTCGGTGTAAATGATTTTTATCATGAGGGAGATCCACCACTTCTTTGAGGCCTTCCTGAGTCTCTGGCCTTGATTACCAGCTCATGACAAGCAGAGGAGTAAAAAAAAAAAAAAGACCACTACTTTGTGTCACTTGGGGAAAACATTTTTTTTTCCTTGTTTTTATGTATGAGTCATCTGCAGCTATACAAGTGGTGAAGAACATGTGGCTGTCAAAACCTAAACAGAGCAGCTAAGCGAGGCCGACAAGTAACAGGCTAGCTGTTCACACATGTTTACCTGTTTCTGTTCTTTTGTTCTTTATCCCAGAGTTCAGACTCAGGATGTCAGGGGTATTGAAGGACTTACACGCAGGCTCAATGTGATCTGTTTTCACTCAGGCTTTGTCATGTCACAATGTTGTTGCACAAAAGACATACATGTTCACACAACACGCTTGCAGGGGCTACTTCTCAAGTGTTGGAATTCCAGGGCATACGGGGGCTCCCTTATAAAATCCCCAATGAAATCCCCAATGCGCTTTCCCGCCCCCTTTTTAATCGTAAACAGGCTAGCACATAGTGGGCCACTGCGCCCCTAATAGCTCTTCAAATAATAAGTATTTAGTCTTGATTTACAGAGGCAGTAAATCTCTTCAAAGTGCAGTCTAATCTTTCATTGGAGATCTTGAGGATGGTGTCAGCCATATCTGTTCTTCATTATCTTTAATCACTCACTGTTTTACCTGTTCATTTTATTGTAACAGAGATCATAAAAACACCCTTGTTAAAAAACACCCTCCTGACTTTTAGATTATCTTGTTAACACAGCCTTAAAAACTGTGTCCATACAGCTTTTTGTGAAATGTAGAAAGAAAGAAAGAACAGTCACACTCTGTTGCTATTTCGCGCAATACATGATCTCCATTTAAGACTGGAATAAATGTGTATGAGTGTGTAACGTATGCCATAAAAACTTTATACTAAACTATATAATGAAATAACTCAAGGATATTTAAGAGTAATTGGTCAACTAATAACAGAGCACAATAATTGACATATCACTCAAAGTTGTTTTATGTGAGCTGTTCAGGAGCCTCATCACTGAACCATGGTATTGATATCCCAATATAAGCCTATTTTCTCTGGTCACAACTGGAACTGGGTTGGGTGTATTCAGGGCCTGGCCCATGACACTGACCACTGCCTGTCACTGTGACATGGGGGTTGGGGGTTCTCAGCCAAGGTATTTGACCTACATAACCCTTGACCTTAGATGATTGAAGTGGCGGCTTTCTCTGCTCTGGCGCTCCAGCCCAGAGACAAGGTGACGAGTCCTTTAGGAGCTCTCTGGTTGCAAGGTTTTTGAGAGGGTAGATGCATGGGGGCACAGGCGCTGGTCTTTGTTGGGTGCGTTGTTTTAATCTGTCCTCTAGGCTTAGACCTGTAGACATGTCGGACAGCCATGAGGGAAACTGGGCTGTGACCTTGAGTGGTCTCAATAAGTGTCACTGTGACTGGTTTGCTGCAGGGCAACTTCTGACTCATGTAACCTGAATAACTCACTCACCTCAGCTTAGGCAACACATGATGATACTTTGTCACTTGTTTAGTGAGCTTTGTCAACACATGTGCACCTCTATGGAGGTTATGAATATAATTGAAACATGTGTTTTTGTTGTCCATGCTGAGATGCTCCAGTTGTCTTAATCCATGTTTTTTGCCATAATACTATTACGACCACATATATTTCCTTTCCACTCTTTTAAAATGGCTACATCCAGTTGTAATGGTACACTTTGACTAATCTAATAATCTCTCTTAGTTTTCACCTTGTGCATGCCTCAAGGTCAAACAACTTTTCCCTCTTTAGTGGTCTCAAATGTTGCTGTGCTGCTCCCAGGGTCATCTCTACTAATCCCCAGATACTCCAGTCCTGGTGGATTTCTCCCATGGGCAGGTGAAACCAGATCCCACACCCTGAAGCTGGGCCAAGATGTCCACAGTGATAAGCATCCTGAGCCCACTCCCAGTCAGGGGTCTTAGGCAAGAATTCAGAGATATATCATCACAAATCCATTAAGGCCAGCCCACTACTTTAACCACAAAAGCTACAACTACAACCACTACACCTTTTAGCTCCTGCAAGGAGTCCCAAAACCTCAGTTTTTACTCCCAACCCAAACCTGGTATTTTCTTGATTGTACTTTTTTTTTTTAAATTCTCATTCCTTATTTTCCGCTCCAGTTTTCATGCTACAATCAATCAATACAATGTAAAATGTCATATGAGGTGTTGTTTGACCTATCCTCGATTGTGGGCCAGAGCCACTCTCAATGACTTACTTGTCCAAGATCAATTCATTGTGTGTACCAGGGGCGTCCAGTTTGGTTTGAAATGTGTTGGACACAGAGACACCCCCACCCCCCTCCCCACCCCAAATCGACATCTATGATGTGGCCGCCAGTGTCAGCTGAAGATCAAACTGCCAAAACCGAGATTGGATGACCGAATTAGTGTAAAATCTTCGATGTTGATGGCACAATGAGCTGTTGTAGTTGTAAACAGTGAAACGAGTCGTTTTAATTGTGCATAGAAAAACTCAAAGGGCACACATTAACAATCAATCTTTGATATTGAATTCATGTAATGATATCAATGATTTGAATGACATGAACGTCATCCCATCTTTAAAGGTAGAAAGACCCCCGACACCTCCTGTGGTCAAAGGTAGAATGAAAGGCTCAAGGCTGTTCCTGGTGTGAATTGACATTGTGCTGGCAACGGAGTAGAGAGGCGGCGCAGCCATTACGCACCGCAGGAGCTTCCAGTGTAAATCCGTCTTAACTGGTCAATATTCTCATAATGAAACTGTTGCAGAAATGCTTACAGATTATCAAACATAAGCAATACCTTTCTGAGTATAAACTAATATGTTGACAGAGTGCAGTGTTAAAACACATGCTTCATTATGCTGGTCTGTGTATATGCAGATTCTTTTATTCTCCACTACAAGGGCATGTAAATGAGTGATTCTCAGGACAGAGTAAAGACCAGCCTGAACACAGGTCCAGCCCCCCAGTTGTTATCATACACATAATGCTCCACATTCCCTAATTATCTGTGTCCTGCCTTTGAAGTGTGATCAATCAGATCATACCTGGAGCCAAGAGAAGTCTGTAGATGTGCAGACACGGATCACCCTGTTATACCATCCTCTGCCACTTTTAGCTGTCCACCACTGGAACTTACATATCAGTATCAGTATGTGAAGTGAAACATGTGACAATACATACAGCCTCCAATAGCCCCCCCTTTAAAACCCACCACAGACAATGTTATGGTAGTTATGGTTGTACATATTCAATGTTTATTTATATACACTGATATATTGCATTTGTTGTCCCCTTTTTTATCACTAGTATGTATGTCAAAGTGACTATGGAGCTGCTATGCAATAACTGTACTCAGTATGCTGTATGGGCACACAACTAATCTCACACAACTGCTCACACAACTGCACAGCTTTATTGTTTGATAATGAAGACGTATTCAGACATGTTAGTTTTGCCATTTTTGTATCAAATCAATTATATTTTGAGTTTTCAACATTAGATTGTCCGTACCAATCATTTACATGTGTTAGTAAACTGTACAGCCTATTGATGATTTATTACTTGTTAAATGTATTCCTTGCTTTATGCTAGCACATTTTAATACATGCAGACGTCACTGAGGGAAAAGTCTAAGTCCTGTTTCCTGCACACAGGATGTTTTCATTTACCAAACGAGGAGCAGAGCCAATGAAAAAAATCAATAGCACAGATAAGCGGCCCCCTCTGCCCTCGATGTGTGACGGTGAACCCATATGGACACAGCAGGGTGCTGTGGCTAAACATGTCACTGAGAGGAAAGGTTCCAAATGTTTCTATGATTCTCCACAGAAAAAAGGTCTTGGTAAATATGTATTGTTCAAGGCTCTAATTGAGGACTATTAGGGATGTAAATTGGGTGAAAAAAACAACAAAATAGAAGACAGAAAAGAGAGGGAAACATTGGATAGCAGCTGTGAGTAAGTAAGTGTGCAAGGTTGTCGCAGAGCTGAAGGTCAGAGGTCTGATGAAAAAGTTGTATCAAAGGATAGAGAATGTATAAATGTACATTGTGATCTATGATGCTTATAGCTTTCTCTGCAATATGTTCTCTATTACATAGCCCAGGTGATTTCTGCCTGTCTCCCCTCAGAACATGATCTCCAGGCCATAGCCCGCGTCTTGTTAAAGCAGCGCGGCCCAGGCGTGGATTGAGTTTAAAAGTAATAAAAGCAGCGGACCTGCTGGCTAGGTGAAAAACCCGCTATCAGATTCCTAAGAGCAACTTTCTTTTCATGTGCAGACTCCATTCAACGAAGCGTTTAATTCAACAAATCCACGGTTGTGATCCACCAGAAATGGAGCTGGGGTTAGTTCAATTTGTACCAAACGATCTCCACATGATCAAAGCACGGCAAGCTCTCCCCAACATACTGCTTAAATTAGGCTAACACCAAACAAAGTCTTTGGCTCTGGGACAGTATTTGGAATGTCTTACCAGCAGAGAAATTCTTTCACACATATGGTTTCAATAGGTCTGAGATGCCAGCTTCACATCTCAAATGGACTGACAGGCAACTTTGGTGCTAACTCTCGGACTCCCAAAAGTTTTTGGACCTGTCACCCACAAAGCAGCATTTATTTAAGTTCTGTTTTTTTCACTCCCTCCTTCCAGTCCCATTACTAGGAGATGAGGAGGAGCGATAGCGCAGTGGAATCTCCCTCTGCCTGCTGCACACATCATCCCTTGCTGCGAGACTGTCACTTCTCACAGTGTGTGTCAACCACAGTAAATCAAGCAGCCGTGTGGTCTGCAAGGAGCAGCTAACCAAAGTCACTGATCTGCCCCGAGCAGACCCGATTCCCCTCTTCTTCCACACTCATGCTGATAGAGTCGACACAGCAGGGCTCCACATTGCTCCAAAACGGCGCCAAGTTTTTGTCAGTCATACAGCCTGTCTGGGTTTGGGTGTGTACCCATTATGTGCGTGCACATGTACTTCATTGTGTGCAGATAGCTTTTGTGCATGTTAACCAGAACGGGCAGAAATCCTTCCTTCTCCCACTCTCTTGTCTACATCTGCAAGGCATGTGGAGCCCAGAAAACACACAAACACACCAGCAGGAGAAAACAGGGGTGTGGTTCTCGTGTGTTCGCTGGAAATCGAGAACTCCCTCGGCATGTTGTAAAGGCCTTTCTTATATCAGTGTTATAAGCAGACGGGCCACACATATTAGGATCCAAGTTTTGGCACCAAAGTTGGAGATATCACACCTTGCACATGATTGTGACTTGTTTGGATGAGCAGACGTCACGGGCATTATGGATATAAACGGAGTATCACACACACACACAGTCCCAGATCTTTTCAGATTTCACAGCTGAATTGACTTAGGACTCTCAGGAGAGTTCAGAATGTGACATTTTTACTTAGTGTCTGCACTTTTATTACAACAGGCATAAAGAAAATCACAAGAAGCAGCAGGGGGTTGGTAGGTGGGTTGTGGGTTGGGGGCGTCTCTCCAGGAGCACATTCTGACTTATGCAGCTCTATTTTTGTTCCAGCGCAATTAGTCTGTTCCCAGAAGACAAGGCAATACGTGAATGCACGCTTGTCAGCATGTCACCTTCATGAGTTCTATATTGTGTGGTGGGAGTTTCAAGTGTATGTTTTGCTTTTGTCTGAGCACTTTATGCGTCACATTATATCATTTTTATTCAGCCATATAGCATATCAACACATTTTCTGTATTTGCAGCTGGGTATAACTTTTGTACACCAACATTACGTGAAACAGAAATAAAAAAAGGTCGTAGTAGACATTTACTACAGTGCAACAAATACATTATGCTGTGCAGGCCAGCTTGTGGTTCTTAACAAATTACAGACATCAAATTTATGCCTCACTTATGCACTATATTTCATGGCATCACTTCATTTTGATGCAGGTAATGAAGAATATAGCACATTCCTCTTCTGCGTTCATTGTGTCACTCGACACAAGAACTTAACCTCGTGCTTAGAATGCAAAATACAACGACTAATCAGGAAAATATACTTACACATATCACTCTCGGTGCGTAAATCCTCATTGTCAACTTTATGTAGATGGCAGCTACTCAAAATATTTGTGAGTAATTTATGCATAAGGTGGCTTTTGTCAGCCTGCTACAAAGCAACTTTGATAAATGTCCCTTAATTTATTGTCTTGTATGTTAAATCAAAGTGAAACATTTACAGGCTGTGCACTGAGTCAGACCAGAGGAGGGGCCTCTTTGGTGAAAGTGAGCACAGCCCCTCCACCCTAGTTGGGTTTCTTGTCTTTGGAAACTATTCCTCCCACCTCCTCTCGAGGCCTCAGGGTTAATCAGTGGCATAAAGGTTACGATGTATGTCTAGTGACTAATGACAATATGATGTGCACGGAAATGACGCGACAGTATGCAGTCATTAACCTCTGAACATTTGTTTTAGAGTGTGACAGGTCAGATTCAAGACAGAACAGGATGAGACAGAGTGCTGTGAATTCTGATCAGCTGACCCTTGAAACAGACATCCTTAAACGATGTATTTTTTCCTGAACTTCAGCCATGACAACTTAATACCTTTTATACCAAAACAGCCGTCAGTAAGCTTTGAACTGTGTGTTAACCCGAAGCTTTGCTTCAGAAAAGCTGTTGAACAAGTCACTTTTTAGTCAGGCTACTTCTGTGTTGTCACAGTCACAATCCAATTTCACTCCCGCAACATGCCTTGAGCCTGGGTGACTTGCTCATAAGCAACTTCTTGAGAAATGCACACCCTCTTGAAAAGAGAGAAAAGCCAAGCTAACACGCCGATTCACAAGTTGACCTCTGAAGTGACCCCTTGCCTGTTAGCTGACATTTTCGCAATGGAGGCACTTGAACGAAAAAACTGGGGGAGGGAAGGAAGAAGAGAGGAGAAAGAAAACAGGAGGGGGAAAGGGAGAATGCCTTTTTCTGATGGATGAGGTCTTCTCCTGTTACATTTGGAAAGAACACAGCTGTGAGGAGCTGTTAAGTACACGCAAACAAGCCGTCTGCTTCAGACAAGCCTGCCGGGCACCCGGCCCCACATCCCACTTGTACAGCTCTGACACATGATCACAGCCAGACAATACATGTGGGAGCAGAGCGTGCTCCACTAAAAAGTGAGAAATATTTTCAACCAGAACAAAAAACATTCCCCTCTCAATACCGCTGGGACCCCTCTTGATATTAATTCATCTTGTTTCTCTTTGTCTTGTGCTGGTTTGTGTGCTGTTGTGGAGATATGGGACCAAGTGGGGTTTGGTGGTTTAGTGACGAAGAAATAGGTTAGAAATGTGGAGAAGGGTAAAGAACATCTGCTACCGTGGCAACGTCACACTTTGTCTAATGGGTTTTGAATAGGCATGGCTGTCCCAAGTTGTGTGAGAGGAAAACCTCTCTATCCACACGGTTACTAGAATTTGTGTGTGTGTGTGTGTGTTTTCTCACTCTGCAGGTTTTGAATTTACTACTATGCGTACGATCAAATGATGAAGATTATTATTATTATTATTATTATTATTAATGTATTATCAGTGCATCTTTTTTTTTCTTATTTTTTTTAAATCAACGTCCATCACTCAGTTGCGATCTCAGTAATCCCTCTGTGCAGTTACTTCATCTCATATTACGACACAATACATGCATTTTTTAAGATGTCCAGCGTGTTCTGTATGTCACCAGTCAAAACTGATATTAAGGGTTTTGTGTCCCAAAATAAATTCAGTACATCACCTGGAACTTCTGCTAACAAGATCATCTTGTGCAAACTTGTCTTGCAGCTCAATGCAGACTTCAGTGACCCACAATTCTACATTAGACGCATTGTTTAAGATTCAGAACAGAAGTGATGGACTAGCTTTATGGCCCTTTGTGACTCCACTAACATCCAGAGACTCAAAATGCACAAAGTAGCTGATCGTTGTTGCATGGAGCTTTAATTTCGTGGTTGGATTTCATTAAGTGTTGGTGCTTATTAGAGGTCTTTCTGCTCCTGCTTTCTGCTCCAGCATGATTCAACAGCAGATTGACTTTACAAGTGTTGTGGTATGACAGTTGATTGGCTATTTGAGCAGAGGGGTGAAAAGTGTGTCATACATCTGCTGTCTTTGGTGTTAGTTATTTGTCTGTTGGGCTTCTATAAAAGTGTGTTTGTCTCCGATTATATTGTGAGTCACTGATAAGAAATGTTAATAACACATACTTTGGGGATTTTGTTTTAACACTCTTTGAGACATCTGTGGGCAAGTTAAGCTGATAATAATTCCAGATAATGTCTGCCTTTTTTTTTTTTTTTTAAGTGGAAATTCTACTTGACAAATGTGACTGTCATCTCAAGTGTAACGACAGAGGGGGCCACATTCATCAATATGTTTCCATATGAGGAACGGGAAGAAATGTGATCCTGATACTTGCGGCAAACCACAAATAAGCTGACAACGTTTTTAAACTTTAGCACACTTCCAATCGGCAAAGTAATGTAAAGTGGTTTGGGTCAGAAGTGTATGGTTGTGTTAGGAACATGTGGCATTGCGTTAGGCTGAGTCATACTTGTGATTCAAAGGATAATGGAGATGGTTTGCTGACAGATGGATGTTGTGGTGAAATCTGGATCCCTAAGACAAACCGGGTCCTTTGTCAGATTTTTAGTAATAATACATAAGTGTTTGTGAGTGAAACTTCAGACTGTTTGGGTAATGGGGTAATGGGTTCTTTGTGTGTGTGCATGTGCCTGTGTTATGGGCAGTGCTGATGCAGCATTCATCACCGGAGTGCCACAGCTGGTTGTGTTTTGGGTTTTGGTTGTCTTTCGTTCTCACTCAGACTTTACTGTGAACTTCAAATGACATCGGTTGTGTAAAGTGCTCACACTATTAGTGGCCATATACTGCCCGTAACAAGTCCGTATCTATAATAGAAAGACACACACTCACATGTGCACAGCCCTATTTTTGAAAGAGGGACAAGCAAGCCAAACAAATCTGAGACTGATATTCACAAACATGGATGGAAGAAATCTGAAAATATATATACCTGGGATTATTTCTTAGCCATCATACTCTGCAGCGCCCTCATTAACGTTGCATTTTGAACAATCAGTAAAAAACTAACCTCAATGTGCGGGTCTTTCATCGTCAAATTTGTAGCGTTCGGGAGGCGGTAGGCAACCACTGCAAGAGAAGAGGACACACACGGTGTGGACAAGTCGATGTCAGCAGCTCCAGGTCCAGGTCGCAGGATACACCATTGTTAAGTGTCTCCATTCATCACAAGGCTCGGGTGAAAGAGCAACCCCACTTCCTGTATCCCAGCACTTCACACTCAGCTGAGCTGTTCTGCAGGACCATCACAAACAAAGACAACCTTTGCACAGCCAAGACTGGGACACCTAAAAGAAAAATAAACACATAGATGAATAACTTAGGGGTGGGTGGGTGGGGGGTGGGGGTCACCTACAAGAGGAAATATATTCATATAAATAGCTGCCCGCTATTTTTCCACATTGCAGAATGTGTAACAGCAGCTACGTGCTGTTTGGGCTGCTGCCTGCGGGGTGAGGGTGATGAAGGAAATCCAGGTGAAGCATTTACCCTCTCTGATGGCGTCACTATGCTAGCTGCCCACTGGCACAGCATCCTCCTCTGTGAACAAACAGACCTGTGAAGGGCTTGTCTTTGGAAACACTTGATAATGTGATGAGATAATGCTCTTATAAGACTGGATGTGTGTTGGATATTAATTTTTAGCTATGTTTTGTGTAGAATTCAAATAGACAGGAAAACATGTATAGGGGTTCAAAATTTCCAGAAAGTATCTTTAGCTAAGCACATTCTAGTTAGTTGGATATGATGACCGTCATTGTGCCATTTAATGGAAACTAGTGTTTTTACCCATGAGTGGCACAATTAACTTCCCGTCCCCCTTAAATTTAAACATATTGGAAGCCTGTGTTCACGACTAGTTTTATCTGGGTGAATGAACCATTTTGATTTATTGATACATTTTAATGAAAATGTACATCCCCATCTCATCAGCCACCATTGTTTCCCCTGCAGAGCAGCTTACCCTCAATGACGACTTATTTCATCTCTCTGTCTCTGTGTCTCTTTACGTCTCCCTTCCTTTGTCTCTCTGTATTCATCTGTTTGTCTATCCAAGTGCACTCGTGTGTTCAAATGAAGTACTGCTGAAACATATTTCTATTTAGAATCATTATAATTTAATTTCATTTGAGAAAACTCTCTCTCTCTCTCTCTCTCTCTCTCTCTCTCTCTCTCTCTCTCTCTCTCTCCTCAGTCCCTTTCAAGAAAAGAAGAAAAACAGTGCCCATTCACTTCTTAGCCCAGATATTAATTTGGCTTAATATAATTTGGAAAACATCTCTAGCAAGTTTTCCTGGCACAACCTTTGAAGTGACAATATAAAATAGTAAAACCCTATTAAATATAAATCACAGGGGCAATGTCAGCAGTTGTTACGATTTCTATTTGATTTTTCGAGAGAAAACACATGTGATCGCTCGCTTTGCCATTTCCCCCACCTTCTATTCCACTATTTCACCTTTAATTGAATACATTTCTGTTGTTGTTGCAAACCCCCCCAACACACACACACACACACATCCACACACACGCACACACACACACACAGACTCCTCCCCGCCCCAATCTACTTCCTCAAGCACGTAATGCATGCAGTAAATAATTCAAATGAAATTAATTTTACAGCACCTTGTTTCCACTAAGCATGCCAACATCTGTTGTCGAGTCACAAGTTTACATTGTTGGTCATTACTTTCCACAATGACTAAAATGTTTTATTAAAGCCCATTGGGAGTCCCTCTTGGATCAGTCAGACATGATGGTGCTGCTGACGGAACCCCCCACCCCCCCAGTCCCTGAACTCTGACAATCAAAGATTGGCTGCAGCTCTACTGGGCTTTGTCTACTGTCTCACTTCCCAAAATGGGCTGGCCGTTAATATGATTGAGGTGTTGGACAACCTCAGTGCTTCAGGAAATTGCTGACCATAATGAAACAAAGCCTTGCTGACTTTTGAAGTGACGTAGTGCTTTTGTGTCACTCTAAATCTCACCATGCTGTTGTTTCATGGCAGCCCAGGCGTTTTATTCTTCTGATGATGCGAGCTGCACAGTACTACGATATCCTGGTGCAGATATAAGTCATAGAGAATAATTCTTTATATTGATGCTTCCCACACACAACTGTTTTGCTTCAATATTAAATGAGAATTTGGCAAAGTTAATGTTTCTTGTGGCACAGAATACATACACATATTATATGTAATATGCTACAGATATGTGAGCACACATCTCAGTGTGAGAAAGGACCAGAGTTAAATAGCACATTGACTTCAAGTGTTGCGGGGACAACTCAGGAAATAGGCTGTTTATTTGCATTGGTCCGCATTAAAACAGCTCTGCACTCACAGCCCTTCAAAGAAAGGCACATTGTATATTCATCAATTTTAGTACTCATGGGGAGAGAAAAATAAGCAGACTGCCATACATAAATCATTAAATCATAATAAAAAGCAAACACAAACTATATTGAGAGATGTATGCAGATGACTGTCTGCTGTGGGTGGAATTGTGACTGCGGTCTCTGAACCTCAAACTGGTGTTGAAATGGCAGTTATTTTAGTTACTGCTACATGGGGGGGAGGGGGGGGGGGGGGTTAAAAGGCTT
>CAAKHB010004056.1:52383-94037 GCA_901007665.1 Aeoliscus strigatus
GGTCTTCACAGGCTTGGGTTTATCAGAGAAGAGGAATGGAGTTGGTGGGGTGGTGGGGCGTTTCAGGCTGTGGTTGTTTCCGAAATCACCTTTTCTCTGTAGAGTTGGCTGTAAAATGTGAGGGGACCCAGGACATATCCCTGAAGAGCTCTGAAGTGGTTGTCGCCACCATGGGGCCGTGATAGCCCTGCTGCTTCTGTGCTCCATCTTCCCCAGAGCAGGTGACAGCGACTCGTCCATACTCTGGGCTTCTGCCAGTAACAGATGTGCTTAGACAAATGACTAATTGAAAACCTAAAACAAAATCAGCAGCTTGGCTATTTGGCCTGCATAATAACGGGCCGGCGCTGATAAAGGGAGTGAAAGAAAACACACACACCCCTCTCATCAGCGGCGCCATTAACAATCATGAGCAAAGATGAAAACAACGCTTGGTTTATTCGGCAAATGAAAGCACATAACTAGATGCTGTCCCTGGAGTCCATTTCCAATTTTAATAATACATCAAGGAGCATAGCCGCAGCAAATGCTACTATGTTGAGAGCCAAAGCACACCAAACTACTTACAGCTGCAGCATCGGGAAACAACTCCCAGAGCTAGGAATTTAGCAAACGCAAAAAGGTACACAACATGATAACTATTAGCAAAATTAAAAGAGCCATTACCAGAGAAGTATGCAGAATCAGTTACTAGTTAAAAATAAAAACCAAAATGTTCCTTTTCTGGGAGAAAAAAAGGCTGCATGTTTGTTTTTCCCACCTCATCTTTCTCTATCTTCATCAGTGAAAAGCATGCAGGCTGAGCTCGCCTCAAATTATGTGCATGAATAATAAAATACCTTCTAATTAAAAGCTGTTGTTAAATATGCAAAAATCTAATGATAATGAGATTGTGCAATACCTTAGAGTAAAGCATATTATAAATTACTTAGAAGTGCAAGTCTGCTTGACCCAAACATTGCGTTTTGAAGGCTACTCGGAATATTATGTCTGGGGCATGTGTGTGTGGGGGTACAGTCTGTGTTTTGGTCTGTCTGTAAAATTGTTTGCGTATGTAGATGCACACATATGTCTGCGTATGTGTGTGTGTGTGTGTGTGTGTACATAACATATGTGTCTGGGTGTTAGCGGGGCATTAAATGTATGCAAATATATATGATGTCTGCCTCACTGAGTCTTCAAGGGGAATGTCCTGCGGGTGCTAAATTCAGGACAAGAATACTGTGTACTAAATAACATGAGAAAGGGTTTGTGTATTTATGGTTCAACATGTGATAAGAGCCTATTACACTGTATCAAAGAGCAGTGGCTAGTGTGAGCAGATGTCACTGCCACTGTGCCACACCAATGAATTAACAACAAAAAATATTGAGTCACGTTTCAAGCTGGATTTATGTTGCTGCATTCAGTTAACACACAGCACCCTACGCTGTTGTGAGTGGCTACACTGTGCTTGTGTGTCTGTCTGCGTCGCTCTGTATTGAATCCTGCCACTGTGTTTGTTTTTTTCCAGTTATCTGTCTTTTTCTTTGTATACTTCAAACCTTTGCAACCCAAAGTGAGCGGATATTGTTACCACAGTAAGATCGGCATCATTTTTTTGCCCTCAAGTCACCTTTAGGACAGTTCTCTGCAAACATTGGAGTGTCATTCTGAGCTGGCATGTGACACAAAGAGTCCAATCACAGCGTTTACACATTGTGCAATGCTTCCAGTCATACAGGTTGTATTAAAATGAAATGTATTTGTAAGGCTTTTGTTTGCATAGTACAACATTACAAGTGTCATCTTGATGACAATAGCTTACATGTATCTTGTTTTGATTTGTTTTGGCAGCAAAGCAAATAAATCATCATACTCACACAACAAATCTTTTATTCCTTTGCTTTCATCAATCACTGTGTTGTGCTTTGATTGTGTTATAGCTAAATGTACTGTATCAGTGCCTTTATGGTCGCAAAAAAGTATATTAAAATAGAATTCTGAAACACAGTTGCAGAATTTTTTTGTCTGACGACAAATCAAAAAACGAGGGTTGTCATGTCACAACGCACTGTCAGTTTTAAGTTGGTTTATTATCATTCAACTGGAGTTAATTTTGATTTTATGTAAGGGAAATAACTAACAAATAATATTTGCACGGTTTAGTGAACACAGTAAAGAGAAATGAAGTAGTCCTCAGCAGTTGTAATATAAATACACACTACTCGTCATAGCCGTTCATACAGTATGTTTATTGTGTTAAGATGCGTTATTGAATGACATTTATGGAGATGAATGTTGCAGGTGAATTGGAAGTGATAATTTTCCTTAGCTTTATAAATCCACTGCAGAATAGAGGGTATTTAATACTCAGGAAAATATATGACTTCATCTTGATTGAAATGTTTGCACTGCACATTGTCAAACATGGTTGCTCCATTTTGGTATGAGGAACAATGTGCATATTTCACTTGCAGCCAAGAGGTTGCAGCCATGTTTATAAAATTTTAACAAGACTTTGGATTTCACAGGTTCATCAGTTATTCAAAGCCACCATACAAATCAGCTGCCATTTTTCCTGCATGTTTTTGCTGCCCACCCACTCTGTGTCCCTGACCTTCCTGACTGCTTTTGATGACTTTCCACAAGTCTTTATGACCAAATAAACAGCGGCAAGTGACGTTATCCATCACACATTAAAATCCAGATTGTTTTTACAATTCAACCATAAAATAGTTGATTGTGAGAAAAGGGAATAAATCAAGTAAGGCGATGCAGCCATTGAAACAACTCATATGCACACAAATGTACACACACACACACACACACACACTCATAAACAAAAGCAGTTTAAGGAGGACAGGCTACCAATAATAGTTGAATGATGTCATACTATATCTCCTTAATAAAAAGAATATCAAGGAATACTTATGAAAACGGGCCCCTTAACTGTGGTCCTAACATCTGTGTGTATACATTAAGTGCTTATGCCACATCTAACCTCCTTGTCTTTATCATGGGAATCGTAGTGCGTTTCTTCAGTTATTCATTATTGTCCTCTCACAGTTGTTCAAGAGTCTTGGTTCCACTTATCAAACAAGGTAAACACACGATTGAAGTGAAAACTTGACACAACAATGTGGTGACGTCAAACAGGCTCATCCAGAGTCAACTGTGAGGGCCCTTTGATGTCAGAAATGCAAGGCATCGTGGAAAACAAAAGCCTTCTGGCACGGAAGGATGAAATAGCTGCATGTGTATGTACTCTCGGTCTCTCTTTCTCTCTCTCTCCCTCTGTGTGTGTGTGTGTAAGACAGACAGCGAGACGAAAGAAAGAAAAAGTAATGGTGAAATTGGATGTGTGCGTGCACACATGAAGCTCATTTTAGCCTGCGTTTTTCACACAGGAGATGAAGTGAGTGACAAATAAAATCAGGTCCATGCAAAACCTGTGCTAATTTGAGTTTTCCGCTCAAAGAAAATGTTGTATCAAAAACCTCCTCAGCTGCAATATATGTACTTCCTGCCTGTGTTTTGCTGCAGTGTGAGGTCACTGATAATTTGAGCGCATATATTCTAATTAAATATGTAATATTTCTCCACAGCTTATTGAGCAGAGACAACTGTAATTACCGCTGACAATACAAGACTGCAAAAAAAATGGAAAAAAAAACAAATATTATTAGGGCAAAAAAAAAAAATCCCATTTATCCAAATGAGTCTGTTAGCAAAAGAGATATCACAGAGATGGTGAGTAGTTAGTTTTGCAAGCTCAGAGCTCTCTGGCATGTGACAATACCCACTGCTGCGTTTCAAAGCATCGATCACCCGTCAACACAAACCCATGGTGATTTTGTCTTATTCCTTTTGTTGTGAAATGTTTACACAGCGAGTCTCTTGTTGTTGGTGTGATCAGTTCTTGCTTTGGTATGAAGTTACAGTCAACATATGCCAATGTTTGTCTGTTAAAACAGCTCTCAGTTGTCTATTTGAGGGCTTGGGGGGGGGTGTCCCATCAAAAACTATCAGAGTCTGTTTTGTTGTTTGGAAATTCATTTTAGACTCTGGGATGTATTTGGAATGCTTTAATGTTTTGGCATATTACTTTTCATGTCATCTTCGTGGTTTAACAGATTAACACATCACCGCAGTTACTTTCTGGAAGAGCAAGCAGACTGTCAAAACCAAAGCAATCAAAGACAATGTAGTCATTTTCTGTGGTATTTGTACTAATTTCACACATGGTTTTAGAACGCTTTTCCACTGTGCTGTTTTTAAGCAGAGAGGTACCTGTTCTATTGAAGGTATACTGACTGTACAGAGCAGCATAAATGTTCAAAATGTCCTCTGAGTCAAACAATCAAATCGTCCATGAAACTTGCATATAAAAAACACAACTGCAAAAAATGACGTTATTTGACCCAAGTCACAAGATATATCATATATCAAGCACAATAAGCTTCGAGTACACCTGTGCAAACACTTTCTGTCATAGTGCTGTTGTGTTAAATAGTGTATTTGAAACTCTGTGATTGCACATTTGTCTTTTGCTTTGATTGAAACAATGTCATGATGAGAATGTCCCAATATTAATAAGTAAACGTTAAAAAAAAGTGAATGATCATCCACTATCTCAAAGTCATTCTTTCTCCATTAGTCTGTCCAATAATCAGCCATTTTCTGTCTGAACTGGCCCTGCACATCCAGTGTGATCCCACCCACTGCTGCTTAAATGAAATAATACCGTCATTCATTCATTCATTCATTCATTCACTGATATTTTGATATCATAATATTTGATTTATTGTTGCATCCCTGCACTTTGGCCCCTGGCATCCTGTGAAGGCTTCTAGAATATGGGGTGGATGATTCCCTGTTCGGGGCCATTCAGTCCCTGTAGTAAAGAAGTATGAGTCTAGTCCGCATTGCTGGCAGTAAGTTGGACCTGTTCTCGTTGAGGGTTGGACTCCGCTTGTAGCTGGTTCTGATAATAATTCTTATGGACAACATTTCTAGGCACTGCCAACTAGCGGAGTGTATTGAGTTTGGTGGTGGGAGGATCTCGTCTTTGCTTTCCGCGGATGATCAGGTCAGCTTAGTTTCACTGGGCAGTGACCTCCAGGCGGCTGGGATCAGGCCCAGCATCTCCATGTCCAAAACCATGATTCCCAACAGGAAAAGGGTAGATTGCTCACTCCAGGCCAGGGGGAGGTCCTGCCTCATGTGGAGGAATTTAAAGGCCATGTCCACACGTACAAAAACAACCCTTTTTTCCTCCCTTTTCGAAAATACACATCCAAAGGGAGTATGAACTACTGGCTGTAATTCATACTCCAGGTCAATAGGTGGCGCTGAAATTCACCAAAAATGGAGAAGAAGGGACAATACCTGATCTGCACTTCCTTGTCTGCTGAGCAAAGAGAACCATCCAAAAAGCAATTTTTGAGTGCAAAGTGGGTGGTAAATGATACTGATCTCGTTGGAGTTACTGCGTTACTAAGATCTGCTCACTTTGAATCGCTAACACCCGAAGTAAACAAAGAACACAGAATCGCCAGTCTCAGAATGGCGATTCTGTGTTAGCCTTCCAAATTCAACCATCCAATATGTGATTTTTGATTGGAGAAGTTAGCAGAAAAGGTTGCCGAGCTGATCGGTGTTATTGTGGTAAAAATCCGCTCACTTTCACTGGCTGCCGTTTTAAGTTAACAACAAAAACACTGAGAAACAGAAAAGACAATATGCAAAATGACAGTTGTTATTCAAACGTGATAACAGATAGCTTGGGTTAATAATAATAGTGGATTTGTCTTATATAGCACTTTTCTAGAACCCAAAAATGCTTTACAGTAGATACATTTTTCATTCACTCCACATTCATACATGGTGGCTACATGTGGCTACATGCCCTGTGGCAGACTGACAGAAACCTGTCTGCCAATTCAGGGGAATGTAGGTGAAGTGTCTTGCCCAGGGACACAACATCACCACTGAGATAGGACGGGATTCAAACCGCCAACCTTCCAGTTATTAGACAAAGTGCAATACTGTTCACAGGCTTATGTATGAAGAGTAAATGATAAGGACAGTTGTCAAATATTACTGTCTTTCTCATGTTCCCTGTCTCCATCTCCTCAAACTCTGCAGCAATGTACATCGGCAACACAATCCTCTGGAAATTTCTTAATTCCAGATTACTCAAACCTTTGGATGAGATGATATTTCTTTTGTCTGGTTCAAGAACGGGGTCCTGCGGGTGTCTGTAAGCATCATTTAGCCTGACTAAATTACCAGGACAAGGAGATGAGAAATTGGACAATGCCTTGCCTTATCTGAAAGAGTTGCACTTTAAAGGCTTTAATGGAACCAATTATTAGGAGGATCTCACCGTCTGCTCTTGGTGCCACTTTATTGTTCTCGTTATAAATGTTCCTCGTTCCCTTGACAGAGCTGCGCCACATTTCCAGCCCGCCTTGCTCTTCATCTCGGTGTCTTGTACGGTGATGAGAAGGTCAATAGATGACTCGTCACAGCACTTGAACCTTTTCCATATTTCTTAATTAGGCCAGATTGCATGTAAATTTGAAGCTGCGCTCTGTCTCTGACTAACACACTCATATGCACTTACTGAACATGTCACAGCCTGTGATCACTCGTCAGGTCTCACTGGATAATTGATATTTATCGCAGTATTGCAGACTGAAGGATGCAGGGGATTCTAGTGCGTCATTTATTATACTGAACATCTGGACAAAAATGACTGCTGCTGAGGTGCGAGAGGGGCACCTGACCATCTCTATCAACAGAGGAGGAAAGGAGGAAAGGAAACATGCAACAAAAGTGAAGAGAGGGAAAAGGCCATCAGTGACATTGACATTTCGTTCATATTTGAAATCCCAAACTTGTTTGGCTCCAGATAAGTTGATTCAAGTACTAATTAGCAATCAGAAGAGCGTCACCGACTCTGCCAGTAAATGCACATATGCTTGTGAAGTTATTCTACAGTTTGTCTGACATTAAGTTTCAATCCTTTGTGGGAGTTCAAGCAGTCCTTGCTGCAAAAGTCTCACACAATGCGAGCTGGAAATGTAGCTGAAGCTGAAGTGTCCCTCTAAACTCGGAAGCTGTTTATTTGTCAACCACCAAACTGCTCTTATATTTGCAAGATTCCACAACCCTGCTCCACTTTCTATAATATACTCTTTAAAAAGAAAATTGTTTTCTCTAGGTCACAATTTTCAGCCCAACATCCATAAAGTAGCTAGTGTGAGACAATGCATCAGATTTTAGTAAACTATAATTGAAGCTGTCTACAACGAGCTGACACGCTTCATGGCTACAGCCGCAATCACCTCTTGGGTTCCAGCTGTAAAGTGTTTTCACAGGGAAACTTGACAATGAGTACCTGACTGTCACTAAATTCCCTGTCCCTTAGTGATTATACTCAAGTTTGGACTTGACTTAAATCTTCCTTGACTTAAATGAGACACATGAAGATGTTCAAACCAATTTCACTTGCAGATGTTTCCCAGAGGATGGGACAGTTTGTTTTCGCTCTGCTGTGATTCAGATTAAAGAATATCATGGAAGCTCTAATTATATTGGTACACAAGGAACTTGCTTAACGCTGTGGCAAGTATATAGAAACAATGCAAGACGCCAGTGAAAACACTAAAAGCACAATGGTGCACATTGGTCGATATAGACATGTCTATATTTGACACACCTTTCTTGTGCCATCTCTGTCTCCTCTTCAGCATTCATCCTTTGACTGTGTTACCATCTATAGCACCCCTGAACAGCTATTAAAGCACTGCAAATGTTTCAGATTGCACGGCTGTGAACCTCAGTCTTGCCCCAGCACTGCACACTATAAAGAGAACACAAGGGAGAGAGGACTACAGGAGCCAGCATGAGAAGGATGGCGATGTTGTGGCAGCGCAAGGCTGGAAGTTCAGGGCAAACTTTTGCTTTGTAACCACAGAAGAAAGAGGGCTAAACATTTATTCTTCTTCATATCCTAAGGTCAAAACGTGACTCAAGAGCATGCAAGCAGACTGCCAGAAAGTCATTCAGACACACTCCAAATATGTGCAAGTTACAGCGAAAGCCCAGAAGGCTGCTTTACAAAGCGTTTCAGGCATGTGTGTCTTTTGCCTAATTTATGGACCTGCTGTTTTAGGACATTTTAGATTAGTCTGTGCTGGGGATATCTTATTCCATGTCTTGCTGTGTGGGGCTCATTAAAGCTGGGAACATGCCGCCTCTGTCACCCTCTCATTGGCCTAAGGTGCAATAAGAACCAATCAGCCGATTTTTGGAGCTATTTCAGAATGTAGGTGCATTAAAGTGGCTCTGCATCACGTTTGTCGATGCTGGCAAGTGTCAACACTGCCCTGATACCGTGATTCACTTGTGATGGTTTTAGAAAACACCGTTAGAATATATCCTGATCCTGAGCTCTTTTTGATGCAGTGTTTCCCCTGGCAATTATGGCTATGGCGCAGATCCAGCCATATGGCCAGCCGGGCAGTGGGCCGTGAGGCTCAGGAATACCTGGGTGGTTAATTAAGAGCTGTTGCCAGGGCCATAGGAGGCCAGTTTCAGATCTTACACACACACACACACACACAGACACAGACACCGTCTCTGCTGCTAACACTCACTTCCTCCTCAAGTCGCCTTTCCACTGTGACCTACTGTTGTCTCTACTTGCTACACAAGCAGCCATAACCAGGGACAGGGAGAGGCCAGCAGTAATTATTTGAGATAACATCCCCAGAGTTGAGGTGAGATATACAGCATATGGGTAAGGAGAAAAACTATGAGGTGTTTTGTCACCATGTTTTTCTGTTTCTGGATGTGTGTGCATGTGCATCTGTATGTGTAAGTGTGCACATCCTCCTGAGCATAAAGGTCAACATTTCCACTTTCCCTTCTCAAGTGAGTGTAACGCCTCCTCAGAATGGAGGACAATGAAGTTGGATTGTCATAAATAGCTCATTCTGTATTCAGACATCTATTGTATTCTTGTCATCCAGCATATTCAGATGTACATTCCAATTTGCCAGCAGTCCAATCTCTTTGTTTGACATGTAGAAGTAAATGCAATAATAGTAAATGTACAAATAGTAAATGCAAAAATAAAATGTGACCACAGAGGATGTTGGATGTTTCAAAAGATGTTTTTTGTGTTTTGTTTCATTTTGTTTTCATTTTTTTTTTCATTTTTTGGGGGGAGACTGCAATAAATAATTAAGTCACATGTTTTTGTATGATCAGCAGAGGGCTGTAATATTAAAATATACTAGGGTAGGAAGGACAGACACTGACAAAATAAAATGCAAAAATAAATGAATAAATCAAAGTATTTTAAAAATGATTGGAGATACTAATTATCTAATAAAATGAATAGATAATTGAATTTCTATTTCATTTTTTTGTTTTTTTTTTGTTTTATTTAGTACCATTTTTATTTACTTTCCCAGTTACAATTTCAGTTTATTTACCAACACATTAATTTTTATTATAGTATTTATTTGTCCTTTATATTTTTCTCCTTATTAATTTCACAACGCATATACAAAGAAATAAATATCAATTTTTTTTTATTCCTAACAATTTTACGAGACAGATCAACCATCACTGACATTAGACGCTGTAACCCAGTGCTTTAGTTGCAAACATGATTTCTTAGGTTGTGTGGTACCCAGAATTAACGGCACACTCACAATGACCCTCCCAGATTAAATAAAGCATAATAATGAATGTATAATAATGACTAATAATGACTTTATTTCATGCATCACCTGCACGAACAATTTCTACAGACAGAGCAACATGCATGGGTTATGGCATATTAATATTATCAGTGTTTAAATTGAAAGACAATGTTCGGGTGCATGCTTGGAGCATTGGATCAGAAAAGTCCTCTTTCTGCCTAATGGTTGCATAACTTCAAAATGTTACATCAGAGTTAATATATGACATTGATTCAAATAATAAGAAACCCAGAAGAATGGATTTGTGCAACAATGACTCGAAAGGTGGATGACATCTCCCATCATTGTCCATCTATTGACCTCGCTGTGTTATCCTGGTTTGTGTTGTCATAACATATAGCTTTGACCTTGGCTGAGCTCTTCACAAGCTCCCTGTCTAAACATATTGATATTCATAAAAGCACTATCACTCTATCAATCTGCTAGACAGGGATCTAATACAGTCCAATGAAGCAATAATGAGGAATTTTCTCTTGTTAAAATGTCATTTATGTAATGAATAAAAGATGAAGGGTTCAGCTGTCTCTGCTTTGTTCTCAATCAGTCTTTTTTTTTTTTTTAGTTCTGGCCTGTATACTAACAATGGTGTCATTTGCAGACATTGTTCTGATAATCATCCAAAATTGCTTCATGTTTCCACTGTATAAACAATCATGAGGATGATGTTTTGTTCATTCGTCTCACCTCAGCCTTTCATTTGCAAACAGCGGTTGCTCTGAGGGAAAAAACACTGACAGCTTCCAATCTAAACCTGCAATAGTTCAGACTGTCCTGACTGTGACAGCATAGCAAGGCAAATACATTTGTGACTACATCTATGTGTGCATGAGTTTTTGTCCTTCTGTACATATGTGTGTATGCGTGTGTCATGACATCCCTGCTGACTCGCTCACCTCATCTCCATATTCCTTTTGTAGGAAATGTAAATGGTTACATGATTATCTTTACACGGACCGCAGCAGCAATGGGATCCCACCTTTCAGTGTGACTAAAGCAGAGAAGGAAATGCTATGGTACACATTATAAATGATTTATGTGTGTAGACTATGGCATCTTTTTCCTTGATAACCTCACCTGTGTGTTTTACGCGCTCCACTCTTCAACTGCGATTCAGTGAGGTCCCAGTGGTGCAGTGTACCTCTCTAAACAATAAACAACATTATCTGTCTGCCTGTCTGCTTTCCGTTTTAAGTCGTTTACACTGACCCGGTACCTCATGGTAATAAATCCCAGTGTGTGAAGGAGGGGTGATAAACTTGATGCTGAATAATTGGTCATTTTGGTTGCAGGCTCCCCTGCTTCACATTATAGTGATAATGAAGGTCTGCTGAATATGGTGATAAGTGTGTGTGTGTGTGTGTGTGTGTCGGATATGCGTCACTGTGTGCATCTGTCATGCATGCCACAGTGAGTGTGCATGTGTTGTTTTTTTTTTCTGTGTGCTGCAGAGGTGTCTCCTGAGTCAGGGATTATTGCTGATAGATTATTTCTTCAGCCCCCTCGTTATCACTGGATCAAACAGACATGTGACCCGCACTTCATCACTGCATTCATCCTCCTCTTAAACTGAGCTCTGGAGACACACAGAGTAGGCTGCTGAAAATGTATATCGAGCTGTTTTGAGACCAGGGGCCCGTAATACTGCTGCACTGGGACCATTTTGCATAATTATGAACCCTTGCTTGGACTGCATGTATGATCTTATGAATTTGCTTTTACAGCTGAAAGACCTCTATTTGAAACCCCGGTGTGCAGTTGACTTCTAATCACTTTTCTTAATCGGTATCACTCTGTCTGCCACAGTGGTTTGAAGAGTTGTAATAGTGAAAATATCACTATTTTCCCTTCCGATTCTGGCCTCTGCTGTCCAGACTCATGTTGTAGTCTCTGTCATTACGTGATGTTGTCGTCACCTATCCTCGTTACTACTTGAAGGACGGGCCCTTTGATGCTCATTAGTGAGCGCTTGTGTGTCAGCAGGACAGACTAGTCACAGCGAGGTGACGTGAGCTGCGGCTAACACTCTGTGATGTCAACCAACCTGCGTGTACCATTACGATGGTGACACCGAGCCAGTCCTCTTTTTTTGTCAGGGGCCCCTAACGAGGTCATCACTGTCCCCGAGACAGGGGTCACCCTTACATTTGACCCCTGTCCCTCCCCACGCTGTAATGTCAACAATTCCGCCCGTCACCTGTCCAGTGGTGTCCCTGCGCCGCTCTCCCTCATTGGCTAGTGGCATGCTGAGCTGTCATGAAAGTGGGCAGTGTGTGTGGGAATCAAGGGCTGATGTCTTTTAATGAGACAGACGTAGAGCCCCGCTAATGTCCCCGCCTTCGTTAGGCAGGACCCAGCTGCAGCCTGTCATCCCTCTTGTTAAGCTCAGCCCTAGTGGGACGGCCAGGCAGGGCAACACTGCTGTCGCTCTGTCTGTCTGTCAATTGGTCAGTGTCGTCCCACCCCTCTCCCCTTGATGGACCTTAAGTCTCCAGGGTGGAAAGCAACCACTGTCTGCCTGATGGCATGGTACTGTATGTCATGGCTGCACTCTTTGCTGTTTTCCCTGGATCCTAGGAGGTGTTTGGCTAATGATCCACCGACAGGGCTTTGGGGCGCTCCGCGGCATTTTGTTTCCTGATTAGAATTCAGCAGCAGCCTTTGTCAACAGCGATGTCAGCCTCTGTAAGGACAAAGCATTGTTACCGAGAGCATAATTAAATCTGTTTCCTGTGAATCCACCACCTGTGTTGACCAGGCAGTGAGGGACACAGAGTTCATTTTCCTCCACCTCTCATCCGTGTTTATTCTCTTCCTGTCCTCCAAACTTCTAACAGTCTTTATGGTGGATGCATTCCTTAATGCTATTTTTTTTTTTTTTTTTTTAGTTTTTTTTCCAAGTGCAGCTTTTATAACCATGTCACCAGACATAACTCAAAAAGTGAAACTAATGAAAGTTTACTTTTATAGTTTACTTCCTAAAAGGTATTAAACACTTTTAAGGTGTTTGCCATTATATTGTTTTGGTAGAGTGGCTGTATGAATATGTTTATGGCAGTACATGTAAGTACATTTACACCACATTCTGTAATTATGTTTTTTTTTTTCCATGGATAAGCCTGTTACAAAAGGCTACAATTATCTGTCTCATCAACTACAGAGTGACATGTGAGCCAGATCTAACCAGACCATTAAAAGCAACGGCAGTCCCTGGGATATGGACTGGTCAGAAATTAATTGGCCCCATGGCTGTTTGAAAGCAGAGAGAAAACAACTCCTTGGAGTGTATCAGGATTTCCCACATAAAATATGTCAATTTTCTCTGCTCAAGCCAGTCGAGCAATAATGACCCCATGGTGCTGTAGAGTGGTGTGACAACACAAATGACACTACACTGTGTGCTAATGACATGGGATGTAGTTGCTGGGTAAACATGGCAATTAAACAACAGTCTCAGACTGAGTGGGGCACACACAGAACCTTCACAGACCCCATTGTGTCTTTGTCTCAGCACACTCTCTCTTGCTCCTTCTCTCTCGGCAAGACATTTGCATGCTGGAGGCATAATTGGCTGGTCTCATGGTGGCAGTGGCAGTATTCCGAGAATGAGGACATCTCAATGCACCTCACACGTCCTCACTGTCACAAGGCTCACTGCTGAAAGCCTTACTGACACAAACACAGCAACACGGAACGCACCCACAATGGCAGCCATGTCTGCTCCCACTCAAACTACACCTTGTGACAAGAAGGAGCTGAACTAAGCACCCCCCCCCCCCCCCCCCCCATCCCGCAGTTTCCAAAGTTCAGAATTACCGTCAGCATTGGGGGAAGTTTTTCTTCTTGTTCTTTCTGAGAAGGCTGTGTGTGAAAGTTCGGAGGGTGACAGTGGAGCAAACTCAGATTGAAATTCGTCTTAAGCACATTTGAACATTCCGTAATGTATAACTGACACACTTGGTAGGCGGCTGCAAAAATATGGCCGGTTTATTTCAACAGTGCTCAGTTTTAATATACACTTCCTCACCTTTAAATGAATCATTGAGCGGATACAGCATTTGCATGGCTGCCCAAAGATGACACTGCAGTGTCCCACAGTGGCCAACACTTGCTCGTCACATTGATAGAGTACCCCTGCCAGAGCCTTATTTCATTCACCCGTGGAACAATTAGCAATGCTGAGCAGTTTTGCAATTAACTGCCTCATAACTGTCACATGCCCCAATTTTAAATCAGCAGGAGTAATATCTGTTTTAGAGCAAAGTTTAATTACAAAGTAAAGCATTTGCATCACAGTGATTAACATTTTTGAATTATGCTATTATTACTTTTTCATTTTTAAGTGCTCCAGCCTACAGGGAAAGCCCCTTCCCTACCCTAAGGCATATGATTTGTTTTTTGGCAGTGTTTGTGTGTAACAGTCACACTCATGAGGAAAAATGACACTAAATCTGAGCACAGTGCATTCTGATCTTGGCTTTACCCCTGGATGTTGATAGAGAAATAAAGTTCTGAGGTGACTGAATAAATGACTGCCAAAGCCAAAGAAATAGCATTCAATTTAGGCCTCCATCAAACTGCAGCATACTCTTGTGAACAAACAGTCTGTCTAAAACTCTAAATAGGCTCAGTCAAAATGGATGCTAGAGCCCAGTCATGGCTTAAATCATCTCTCTGTTGAGCTCAAAAGAGAAGCGTCGAAGCCAGAAAATAGAAGAGCTGGGCTGATGGAATCTGGCGCAAACACATTCCCACCTTTCCAATCTTATTTTCGTCTCTCGCCTTCTGCCTGGTTCTCTTGCAGGGGCTTAGTGTACTTTTTGTGTCCCAGTGCGTACAAAGTCTATCAGAATGCATTTGTTTCAGGGAGCCCCCATTCACTTTCAAAGGGTTAAACAGACCATTCACCGGCCTGTCAACATTCCCTGGCCCACCTCACAGAAAAGTCTGCTCGAGTTTTGTTCCTGATCAACACTTGTCTCCTCAGCCCGTTGTTGCTTGTGTCGTGTAATATCCATGACAATCGTGTTGGGCTTTTCAGGGGGCTCTGTAGCACCCATTCTGTGGGGCCACTTTCAGGCTATAAAGAGCTTTATTTGTGTGAATTTGAAAGAGTCATGTGAAGTGCCCTCAGGCTGGAATCCTCTTCAGCGGGTCACCACTGTCTCAATGGGCTTCACTCACACAGGCGGACATCAGTACTGCCCTCACGTTCGTATGAAGCAACATCAACGCCACTGCTGCAAGAGTTCTTAAAGTCCTCTGAAAGGTGCACCACAGGCAGAAGGAAAGTGGGGGGTGATACAAGCAAGAGACAAGCTCAGGGAGCTCACTGTCTGTGGTACACAAGGAAATGCAAAGAATAATGGGGGGAAAAAATGGTGAAATTGAAAAGAAAAGCCAAATTTGGAGTCCTTGACTCAGCTGGGAGGCCTAACATCTGCAACACCTCCTCAGCAAAGGGTATGGACACTCATCAACCCTGCAGCAGCTACAAACGCTAAAGGCCAGGGCGTGGGAAGTAAGCAAAGACCAACTGTGTATCAATTTTCATGGACCATATGGAAATTCTGTTGTGTGAGCAGCGGACGCATTATATAGTTGTGATCTTAACGGTTGTGTGTGCGTGTGTGTACGCTGAATGGTAAACAGTGTGCAAAGGGGTGTCACCCTGACCCCTAGCATATGGGCATCTATTCTGAGGGAGGGTTTTCACAATCACAGCCATGCTGCCAGGCAAGCCCTTGGGACTTTGATTTGTTAATGAATTGCTCCATTGACTTGCATCTACACTTGCTTCATTAGAGGACACCAAGAACACACCCTGTTTTCTTTTTTCCTTCTTTTCTTTTATTCCATCATGATCATATGCTCTGAGAGGAAGATGTGGGCAGAAGAGGGGGTTGGGACATTGTATTTTTGAGTTAAATCTTCAGGCTTGTCATCTGTTTTACCCCCTCTTCAGTGGCTTCTATTCTTTAGTCTAGCTAATTTGTATTGTGGCAATTTAGACAACTCTCCAGTGCTCAGTGATGCAAGAGAACAAACTAAATGCCCTGATCCCCGCCTCCCCCACCACTCCAATCTCAGGCCATGGCCCAGGACCAGCCTTCTCTAAATCTATTTCCCCGTCCCTCCCTAGTCCTCATTACCATGTGGAGACAATAATGGTTTTGTCAGGACGATACCTGCTTTACAAGTGGCAGATTATTGTGTCCCGCCAGTGTTAACACAACAAGTACAAGCCCTCTGTCTGTGGCCATTCCACCGGCTGTCAGCACTCATCCATAATGGCAGTGTCACAGCATAACAACAAAGACGTGTGACCCTCCAGCAATATGCACAAAGACATACAGGCTCTATAAGACTTACACGACATATGGCTACAGGCTGGTTCTTCCACAACTCACCACTGAGCCAAAACATGTCCTGCCCTTTGTCCAAGCAATGTGTTGCCCCGACTGGTAGGCCACACAGTGCCGTGGTTGTGCACCAATTACACCACACATTACCAGGAGAGCCATCTGTATGCCAAATGGGCCAGTCTGTCTGGGCATTCTGGTCTGATAGGTGTGAATATTACAGGCTGAAGAGTGTATAAAAGACAGCAGGCGCCTTGTATGTGTGTGTACTTTCAGTATTTTTTTTTTTTTCTTCTTTGTCCATACTTTCCTCTCTTCCAAGAGGGCAGGCAATTTTGCATTAATCATCCGTATACTGAAACTATACAATCATGTCGTGTAAATGTGAAAGCTGGAATATCCAACACATTCCTTCTGTCTCCAGCAGCAAACAAAAGCAGATAAAGGTGAGGAAAACTGTCCCATATCTAATCTTGTTGAACTTCCAGTGACTTCTGCAGACATGGGCAGTTTCAAGGGAGTTTTTCTTTCCTAAACCAACACGACGGAGCATGTCGGTTTTACTATAGCTAAAAGCTTTTATCAAGTGCCCCCGTGCAGATCTCTATTGACAATGTGTTATGTTACAGCAGCACTTGCAGTGTCCGAGAATGGTATGAGACAGAGAGCAAAAGACCAACAGTGTTTTATTAGCATTGCATTAGGAGTCATCACCTGGGGCGTTGTATTGTGTGTCCAAAATGTCTGTTATTATTACTATTATTTTTCAGAAAACAACGGGCAATGTGCATTTCCTGCATTTGAAGTATTATTTTTATTAACACTGCGTGTTAGCGTGCTGCAGAATATGAGATGCGTATTTATGGCTGCTGACGACTTGATGTGATCCTCTCCACTAAAATAGCATGTGTCAGCTGCTTGCAAGAAGGGAGGTGAGGTTCACTCATGAAAACAGGGTGGCTGAAGGAACTTCCTGTGACTGTATAAGTGAGGAGGCAGTGGGTCAGCTGGAGGAGCTTCCTGCCCTCTGCAGCGCGGTGGATGCCTGCTGTGTCGGTATTACATGGCAGGGCAGATCTATTGTCTGGACAGAGGATGTGCTCCGGTGTTGTCTCGGCTCCAGGCCGGCACACTCTGTGTATGACGCACGAAAACTCTCACTGGCTGGACCCAGACACAGGGTGGAGCGTTTCACTGTTGCTGTGAGTTGTGGCCTCTGATACTAAGCGTGCACTGACAAGAGACGATTCATCTCCATCAACAGGAAAAGGTCAATTCTGCAACATTTTAGAGGAAATACCTTCTATCTGAACTGTGTGGTTTCATATATATACATATATATATATTTACTTTTTATGCAAAACAACAGATGGAGTAAATGGCATGGGTGTTGTTTCTCAGCAATGGATGTTTTTAACTCAGCTATTGCACTGTGTTGTCAAAACTAATTAAGAAATTATAGGCTTTGGCAAAGTCCGACATATAGCATTTTTAAGACCGATGTTTCTTTAATCAGCATCGTCGCCAAAGCAGAATTAACTCAGCTAACATGCATACTGATGGTTGCTGATTTGAAATTGACTTTTTTATGATCTCTTAAAATAGTGATGGAAAGTATTTCTGACATTTTGTCAGTTGTCAGTTAAAAACATCAAATCTTTTCTTTTGACTCCTGAAAAGTTGGCATTACACAGTACACAGTACACACCTCACATCAATATAAAATAATACAGAATATATTAAATGAAGTCTTTCTTTGTTTGATGTCTCTGTGGTCTTAATCCAGTACAATAGCCTCTCATAACCATTCATAAACAACATAAACTTTGATCTTTATCTATCTACATTGGTAGTAAAACACAAGTTAACTATGATCCGTAGAGCAGCCTCTTGTTGAGAATTAAAAGTTGTCCAAAATTAAAAGTTGCAAGATGTGAGAAGAAGCCAGAGGAGAGTCATTTCCAAGGGTGGTCGGTAATCCAAAAAGGAGCATGAGTACTGCAGTCTTGCAGCTTGTTGTGTCATTGTCTACTGGACAGACATGAGTTATAAGTTCTTGGGATAAAGAGATCCACTCGGTCCAATAGACGAAAATAAAAGTTATTAGAGCTGAACCAGTAGCATCATCTTAAAACGAAGGTGAAGAAATGACTTCGTCATTCTTTCAGTATCTTGTGGAAAAACATGCAGGCATCTGCAGTCATTGCATTATCTTCATACTGAGTGTGGCAATGAGCGCTGTCAACATAAGCCAGTCTGTATTTGTACAGCAGAGGGGGCCTGTGTGAGTTTGGATCAACTAGGGACATGTACACATAGAGCAATTAGGCAGGAAACGTGATGGGAAGAGACAGAGTGAAGCTACCCAACGGGTCAGTCGCTTCTCAGAGCTGTATTATAAACAGTTGGGTTTAATTTCACATGCTGCTGCGTTAGGAGGAATCTCAATATTTATCCAGTTTGTCTGGCCACAGCACCTGCTGGGGGAGACATTACTCATTTGTAAGTATTAACATGGGCATCCCCTCCTTCCCTCATCTTCCCTCTCTCTCTCTCTCTCCCTCTCTCTGCACTCTTAACTCCCTCCCTCTGTGAGTACACTGTCAGTCATGTTGTAGCCTTTTAAATGTCATCCACTTACTGCAGAGAGCAGTCGCCCCACTTGACAGTTTTATTGGGAGACATTGTGATGACGATGATGAGAGAGAGCGAGAGGGGTAGAGCGAGAGAGCAAGAGAGAGAGGTAGGACTGGGGGGAGACATCATGGAGTCAAATCAAATTAGAGTAATCAGTGTGATGTGATTAATAGGAGTGCCATTGTGGGGTAATCATGCACAGCGATCATCACTGCGGTGGACTTCAAATTAGCGTGCCCTGCAGTGAAGCTTTGATCTGGCAAGCATCAAATAAAGCCGGGCGTCAGGTTGTCACTTACTTAAAGTACACCTTCGCCTTGATGTCTCTTCACCGCACTAAAAATAGAGACACGAGACAAAACATGACAAAATGCAGAGGTACAATCGAATGATCATGACTGCTCTGCGTGGCACCTGCTACAGTGAGCCACTCAGGAAGATCTGCGTTTAAATTTCTCATGGTGGACTTTGAAAGAACAGAGGTAAGAAGAAGGAAGACACAGCGCTAGAAAAGAAGACATCAATGTGACATTAGCCCTTGTGATTTTCTTTCCAGGTACATGTCTGTCAAGTCCACTTATGGTTAAAACATTTCTGTGGAATCGCCGAGGAATAATTCATTGAGTCTCTTTCTTTGTAAGTGTGCTGCTTTTAATGCAAAACATCTGGACGAGATTTAGGTTGTGCACATGCTACGTCTTCATGTATCCTCTTGGCTGCTCTTTTATTTCAGATAGTACGGCTACTGAATAGGATAAATGCAATTGGATTGTCATGCATAGACCAAAGACAAAGAGAGAAAGACTTATAAAAAGAGGACACATCGCTCAAGAGGGGAGGAAAAAGAGTCATTTAGCAGCTGTCATGGAGCATGTAGCCAAGTTTGGGAAAGCTTAAGTGTCATAGAGACTGTGCTTGGTCTCTGAAACAGAACTTCTCCCTACATGACAGCAACAGCGACATTTTCATTAAAAGGTCATTAAAAGATTTCACCATAGCTTTTAATACAAGCGGAAAGGTGAGCAAGAGAATGAAGAGAGGAGTGTGAGAGGAGGAACAGCACAGGGGTGAAACAGGGCTTGGAAAGATACAGGATGAAAAAGAGGAAACAGGTGATCAGTTGTCAGATCATGGTCAGAGCTATGAGGTAGATATCCACATTCATTTCAAACACAGAGCTTTGATTTTTTCCATATTTTGCACCAGGTGGCCAAATCACTACATAAGTGTAAGTAGAAGTGGGCATGGGTAGCCAAATAAAACTCACAAGATTTTTTTTTTCTTTCTTTCAAGGTTGTTTATAATGCTCCTCGTAAAAGGACATACTCACAAACAACTTTAATGGTGAGCCAATGAGCCGTGAGACTGTGCATTTAAATCAGCATTTATATGTAAAATAATTCAGCGGTATGTGAGGATATCCATTACTGAGATATTACTTGCCAAAATAAAAGGAGGCCCTTTAGTTCTTTAATTTACTATGTCGACCGTGTGAAGTTTAAAGATGCCCCCATTTAGCTGTTTAAATGAGGATGTAGAATTTTTCCCTCTGAAAATGGATTAAAATAATTTGGCGAGAATAATCATTTAAATAGCAATAAGGACACAGAGTGTATCTATTGAGCATAAAATAATTTCAAGTATAAATTAAATAGCTTATTACCGCCTTTCATTTCCTTGAGGGAATCGTCTAAACTCCTTTTTTCTCAGCCCCCTTGGTAGATGGGGTAATTTTCTTTGGAGGCTAGTCGAATAAGCGCCATGCGTCTGCGTGTTCAGCAGGGAAAGTACATGAAAGTCTCCTGTTTTACACAGTGGATCTCATTTTCCATGCTGTCCATATTTCTGTCTGTCTATCTTGAGACTAGCACTAAAGCTCCTTAATCTAACAGTGTTAGAAGAGTAAAAGAGACCTCGTAACTGTGGCTCACTGCGATTCTGAAGAATAAATCCAAGTCTAATCTTTTATACTTTACCTGTCAGAAATCCTTCACTCAGCGTGTCCCTGCGTTTCTTGCACATTGTCAATATAACAGCAAATGGCTGAGATGGGTTAATTTCAACACCTTGTAGCTCATGTACACCCCAACAGGAAAGTTGTACACACAAGCTTGTAAATGTGTAAATGTTTTCATGTTGGAATGCAGTGTTAGGTGATGAGTAGAAGACGTGTGTGTGTGTGTGTGTGTGTGTGTGTGTGTGTTGAGGTGGGGGCAGCAATGGCTCATGCGGTGTGACGTCAGCTTGGTGGCATGGCAGAAAGCTAAGGTCCTGTTTGGCCCTGACAGCTGCGTTTGCCCACAGTAATGCACCCTGCCGGCCGGGGCCAAGGCCTCTCTCCTGCTGTCAGCACACCGATCGGCTTTCATGGATCATCTCTTATCTGCCGAATCTGTCATTGCAGAGAAGGGTTCCTTTTGGGGGGCTTTAAACCATGCTGCCATGGTTCACAGACTCCAAGCCCCCCTTGTGGCTCTCTCTGTCCCACTATCTTTTCCAATCCACGTCCTGCTCTCTTTCTCTCTTTATCACTCCTTTGTGTGCTCAAATGTATCCCCTCTTCGCTATTAGTAAGAACTAACCTGGGCAGCAGGCTATTGCAGCTGGGGGGTTGTTGGATGGTCACAACGGTGTTTCTGAGTAATGGAGGATTAGGTGAGGGAAGACCCTTTTGTTTGTTTGGACAGATACACAGGCCCATCTTAGAACTTCTGTCAGTGATCAAAGGAGCTGATGATGTAGAACAGATTCATGGGCCATGTCTTATCAGCCCTCGCTCTGGCCTTCATCCATCATATTGAGCTCTTGTCCGTTTCAGTCCGATGACGGCACCCTAAACAAGGTGCCGCTCCCCTCTTTGGCCAGGTGGCCCTCTCGCCCTGCAGACATCCAGTCAGACTCAGAGAGCTGTGGGTGTATCCTCCCTTCAAGGACAATTGTGTTTACTCCTTTTGCATCATCACCAGTATGTGTGTGTGTGTATATATGTATATATTATTTATATATATACACACACAGACAAACACACACACAAACACTACTACTACTACTCCTACTACTCTTGCTGCAGTTATCTTACCAGTCACCAGTATCCTGTTATTGATTTCAAATGGAAAGTGAGTCATTGCGCGTGTAGAAGATGAAGGTGGAACAGCTTAAGTGGTTCCATTGTGTCAGCAGGTTAAGCAAAGCATTTCGCTCATGCTTTTACAGCTTGAGGTAGTGCCTGTGTGCTGAAGACTCATCTTAAAACAAACACCCAAAGTGACACCTAAGGGTAATGACTACACAAGAAATGAGGCCGATTTAGGGAAAGCTTTGTTTTTGTCACGCCTGGCCATACTGCCCTTCAAAAGTTTCATGGGTCATAATAAGACATCGTCTCACAGTTTCTTGAGATGTTTCTCATGGTAGTCAGCATTAAAAGTGAATGGATTAGTCATGGTGATACGGACTATATAACAGCCCAACAAACTCTCATATTGCTATAAAACTTTGATAGTAGAATATGCACTGTAACTTTAACATTATAAAACTACAGTATAAGACACTAGCACACAATAGTTTTTCTTCATAAACACTGATTCTTCAGGACATCCCTTGGCATTGCTTCACATGTTCCTGGGAGGTTTGTTTTAACACAGGTTAGCAATAGTGACCTCTTAGAATTACCATTATATTGCCAGCCATGCTGGACTCCAAGAGGAAGCTTTAGCAGCCTGGGAATGAGGTCAGCAGGTCAAGTGTCAAAGCATAGTGTCCTGAAGTACAGACTGAAATGATGGGGGGTGTGCTAAAGAGCCTAGCAGATGTAGGGGAAACAAGAAAAAAAAAAAAAAAGACAGAGACACAAAGTCAAAGTCATTTCTAAGGTGAAGTCTTAAACAAACAGATGTTGACAGCAGACTACAAGTTCATCCCAAGGTGAGGAGATATAAACACTCGAGGAAGCCATCTCCCTGACAGCTGGACATAGAAGACATTCCGACAAGGCTATGTAGTAATGGAATGAGAACGCCAACAATCAGTGCCTATGAGCCAACTCAATATTTCTCTCACATTCTCCCATACATGTCAGTATAGTTGCATAACCTTGCAGTTGTCCTTGGCCTCTGAACTGTTAATAAGCCTATTTGTTAAAATGACAGTGGCAGGCAGCATAAGCTTGGTCCCCCATCCCTCAGAGCAGAAGTCAGTTATTCCCCTTCTCAGCTCATCTGGCAGAGGTGAGGGGATATCACTCTGGCTGCTGTGACAGCTCTACTTTAGCATATTCATGACGAGTAGAGTCTCATTTCACAGGTGTATTAAAATACCCCTAACCCCTTTCTCAATGGGAGCCTCGTATCACACGGCAATGGCAGGATGCCATGCATGAAAATCGATGGGGAAATATGTAGAAATATAAGCATGCATCAGAGGCCAGGTCAAGAACCTAATTTCACAGTGACACTGGGGGTAATTTGGCTGCAGAAATGTTTGTCAGTTCTCCATTCATTTGAGAAGGCATGGCATTGTGAGGCCCTCGATGTGAGTGCAAGGTGGCCAACCTGAACGCCTGTATTTATGGTGCACTTTGGTGAATACATTACACCTGTCACAATGAAATAAGTGACATACTTACATGCTGCGAGGAGTAAGTCCAACCGGGTGAGTACCGGGCGAAGGAGAGATAAGAGGAGAGGTAATTAGTACATTCATCTTTTTTATGATATCATTTTTCAGACATATATGATCACAATGTAAATTAGAAATAAGGAGGGACCTGCAGAAAATGGAATTAATTTGGAGCAGGTCAATCGCCTTACAATAGCAGTGCTGGGAGGCCAGGTGTAATTTACGGTGGCGCTTGGCCCTCTCTCTCTTCTGCCATGCACCTGGCACAGCCTGATACCCTACTGCTCCCCACAGATGCTGGGCCTTCGCTCCCACAGATAACACTCATATCTCCCAATGACATTCATTTACCATACAAGACAAGGAGGAGAGGAAAAGATAAAAAGGAGAAGAGTGGAGACAAACCTGCTCTCACCCTTTTTTTGTCTCATCTTTCTGTCTCTCTTGGGACTCAAGTCTAAGCACTTACTGTAATGGTATTCTATGGATTATTGATTTTTTATTTCGGCAGATGCCCCCAGTCTAAGCGGAGCCATTACCTCCATAACGATTAGAAACAAAAAGTTAATTATGTAATTATAAAGCCAATAACAGCCTGCGCTGGTTTACCCTGCTTTAGTCAGTTTTAACATTATCTCTTGTGTGCACATCATAACAGGCGGAATGTGAGGAGAGGAGATTAACGCCTTGGAAAGCAGATGCGGAATTTAATTCTCCAGTCCATGGCTGCCTGGGAAACCATTAAGTAATCACAACATTCTCCCTCGATTAAATTCGTGGCTGCCACTTTGCACACAAAGGGAAGAGGGATGAAGAGGTGCCAGCAAAGCTCTCCCATTTTTATTGACTGTAACGTCAGCCCCTGCCTTCAGGCACAGATGAATAAAACTGTTAAATAGTGTGCCTCAATCTGTCAGAAAATGAAAAGTTCGAGTGGGCAAAAATAAAATCTAAGTAAAATAAAAAAGGAAGGTTATGTTGCGATGTGTTAGGCCAGATAAAGCTCACTCAAAGCCTGTGGAATAAATGGGAGAGCAAAAAGATGCACTTGATATTTTCCCATTATTTTCAGTCATTTTACTCCACCACAAATGATTTTTGTCCCCAGCAGCTACAGATAACACACAGAGCGGAAGTGGCTGAATTGGACTTGGTTTAAATGGATTAAACACACAAACACAGACACACCAGCATTTTGTGCCCGTATGCACACACACATAAACATACGTGCAGCTGAGTTGCCATGTGTATTGACAACCTGGAATGTATACAGTAAGTGTGACTAATTACTTATGGATGGGTATGTGGGGAATTAATATGGCCTTGAAAGGATATTTATTTAATGTTACGCAGTGAAGCCGGTTGACACAGCCCTAGAGGGCTGGAGGTCAAAGGGGCGGTCTCCTTCTATAAACGAGCACTTAAGGGCAGGGAGAGGGTCCTGCTCTGATTAATTGGGTAATTCATTAGTTTGGTTAAGTCATTTAGTCAGCAGGGTGAGATGAGGGCCTATAACCTGAAGGAGGAAGACTGTGGCTAATGTGAGATAACAACATCAAATGAACTGTGAACAAAATATTACACAGTCAGAGCAGCAGTGCTTCCAGGAAAACGAGCAACAAACAAAGGCAATGCATCCGCACATATACGCAGTCTTATGTACTTTCAGCTGGAGTTTAAACTTGTGATAGTGCAGCAAAATGCGACAAGCGTGCTTCCACAACTTATATTGTCATGCAATAATCCTACATGGAGGTTGACTGTGCTGTTGGACTGGGCGTTTGTATGTTACAGGGCAGCTCTTTATGCAGTATTTAGATAAGCTTTACTTCAAAGAACCTGCCATCATCTATCATGTGTCATTGGGTTATCAGGCTCTAGCTTTGGTCTAAGAGATTGATTGCTGAGCAGTGTAGATGTGTGTACATGTGTTGTGTTTAAATATGACACTGTTTTTTCACGGCTATATTTACACAGGCATCTTCAAAGGTGCGTCCTACAAACCCCACTCAGATATCCAACACACATTTACAGGCTGGTGAATGCATACACACACACACACGCACACACACACACACACACACACACACACACACACACACACACACACATGCTGAATCATACACCTTTTTTTCCCAGGCTTAGACACAACCCTGTGTGAGTGCCAGCCTGTTGCTTTACTCCCCTCCACTCCTGTCCATCAGTTTCTTCCCAGGGGATCCAAGTCAAACCCCAGGGGCCTTGGGGCTTGTGCTTCCCCAGCCCATCCTCTCTTAGTGCAAATGCCAGGATCAGGTTTGGGAACGGCAGCAGTTTTTTTGTGTACAATGGACAGCTGGTACATTCCAGATAACAGCTGAATTTAAAGTGAGTACAAAGGCAGCAAGTATCGTGGTTGTCAATGCTTGCCTATTGATGAGCTTCTCAATCAGGCTCAGATTGTCTGTTTCTACAAGCATACGCACAATATCATAACAGAACTGGCACAGAATACTCAGTCTGGTTTCTGTTTAGACATGTTAAGCCTTTTCAAGGTTTCCATGTAACACAGGACCCTCAAGGGACAACCTGGGATGATGGATTTCAATATAGTGGTTTATTGTGTCATGCCAGGGATACATGTCTTCAAATTTACTCCACAACACCTTATGCATTGAACCATCTTGCATCCATAACTATTGTGGCACTTGTATGTGCTATTCTCTTTTTCCTGCTATTGGTAACTTTCACACAAGGAGAATTCAATATCCTGAGGTGAAAAAAATCCTAACGAAAGCCTGTTTCGCCTATATAAGGTTGTTGTTTTTTTCAGCTTTATATAGCTGGATGATGACCATAGCAGACATTCTCTATCTTTCACCAGCTCTTAAATTCCCTCAGGATCCCATGTAGCTTGTAACAACCCCACCTGACCTATACCTCTTGCTGGGGTTCCCTGAAACACTTGGTCCCATCATTCCATGTCACAATAATCAATCCATCCAAAACTGAGATTACATTTCCTGACACCTTGAGCTCATTGCACAAACAACTACACGTGTTCACATCTTTAACTGACGGGCAAATGATTGATGAGGTCAGTAGGAGAGCAAATATATACAGCTAAATGGTTATTTATGCACCAGAAAAACATTGTTCCCTGTATTCGTAACCCTAAAACAGCAACATGCCCTTAAAAAGTGATTTGGTACAACTGCATACATAAACATGCGCGCTCACCATGCACAATGCACACACACCAAGCATGTGACATCAAGAATTCACTTTCTCTAAAAAGCTGAATTCCTCCCCTAGTCCCTTTTGAACCAGGTCAAAGCCCCCACCCACAGGCCCCGGCAGAAAGGATGGGAAAACTAATGACTACAATAGAGTGTTTGCATTTTTCTTGAGCCCTGAAAAACACAAAGAACAAGGCCTGTGACAAGCTCCATTATTTGGTCGCTCTGCGAGTAAGGAGACAGCTCCTGCTGGAGAGATGAAAGGGGAGGGGGGGTCGTTGGTGCTGAAGGGAGGACAGGAGAATGGAGAGTGTATGGGTGTGGGAGGGAGGGGTTATATGTGTGGGGTGTCAAGAGGGCCACGGAGATGGCAGGTGATGAGGACGGTCCCGCCCTCGCTGCCATAACCCATGTCGCGTGGAGTTACGGGCCCATCAGCACAAAGACAAATTATCGCAGGGGGAATTTCACGGACAGGAAGAATCTGTCACCTAGTGGAACCCTCCCTCTTAGGGACTTCACACAGCCATTATGAGCTTCCTTAAGGAGGGAGAATTCACAGAGAGGCCGGCATCCAGCATCCCCTGAGCCAAGATGGATGGAGAGGAGGAGGTGTGGGTCATAAGCTACAGGGGAGTTATTTAGCTTTTTTATAGTCTCTGAAGAATACTCTTAAGACCTATCACTCTTCCCTTTTTTCAGAAGTTATTATATATCGGATGATGTTGCTTGGCCATGGGTGAAAGATTATCATCGTAATGAAGAAAATAAAGTCAGTTTCCAATCTGTTACCGCTAATGTCTGAAAAAGTTAGCCTTAAAACTTCCTGTTCAGCTCAAAATAATGTTATATGCATGCTACTGAGCCGGCGGTTCCGATCAAATGACCTTATGAGGCATGAGGATCCTCTCGGTGCCTGCTGTCACATCTTAGATGTTTCCCTGTAAGTAAGTAAATACATCACAACTGGAAATGATGTATTTTTTTTTATGTTATGTTTATAAATTAAATCTTTGTGTGTAATTGTCAACCCCCTGCGAGCATTAACAATGTGCTGAATGTGAACTTCCTGGATAAACTTAGCATTAAGCCTCTAGATACACAGGCAACAGTTGTTGGGAAATGCAGGCAAACACATGATGTCAGGCATTGTAAAGAAATGCTGTTCCAACAGGAGGACTGCGAGGGGTGATAAATGTAGTATTTATTCAGGATATTAAAAGTGCCTACAATAGGGCTTGTACTTTCACCCCGAATGGAGATGTGAGACAGTGGGACTTACGCAAGAACATGAGTTCTTTTAACTCCAAGAATCCCCACTCCTAAATCCAACACATACATCATCAGTAACGTCAGGAACAAAGAGTGCTACAACTCCAAAGAAAACAAACATGCAAACCAAACAAGTTGAAATGTATTTCCTTTGAATAGCAACATGATTAACTAAGGTGAAGTAGGGAGATCAGTCATGCATGTGTATGAAACAATAAAATGTTTTTTTTTATTTTGCAAATATTTGCTATTTCATATTTCCAAAATAGGTACACAAACAAATTACTTAATAACTAGCCTCAGACTTCAAAATCCAAGTGGTTGTCCGTTGTGTGTAAAAACAAGTTCATTCACCATGAAGAAACACCCCTCCCTCGCTGCGTCTGCTAATCATTCATGTGACCACAACATGTGTAATCATGCTCAATATTTCCAAGCATGTTGTCGTACAACAATTTATTCTTATTCAGAGTGTACGCATGTATCCAAACATCTCTCCCAAATAATGGGAACAATAGGGCTTTAAGTTGTTCGTGGAGAGAAGCCACATCTATTGTGTTCAAAGATATCATTCCCATTGAACCATTATGACATTGCCTTTCAAATTTGTCTTGGCTGACACAAAGGACCAGTGGCCCTTTTAACAAATGTGAAGGGGATTATTCTATTCCTTCAACTACAAACCTCAGAGCGTCTCTCCTCTCTTTTCATACAGGGGCATGAACTTGGATGGGTCCGGCTTTCCCCCATGCTGAACACCACATTTAAAACACACAGACACTATTGGCTGGATTAACCCACTGCCTGCCTGCGACACCCTGCCTATCCGCACCCCTGCATTGCACAGTCCTATGCACCCGACAACCCCTACCATGCTAGGAACCAACAGAGGTGCATGCTAACTGGATCATGTTCTGTGAGAAGAGAAGAAAAACAGACAAGTGTCCCTAACTTTTCTCATGTCACTTTCTCTCACACTGTGGCTGGGTATAGGCCTCACTTAAAAGAGACTCCTTTGAACTGGATTCATGGTCCATTTGCATAAGCAGATTTGGGTGAGGAGAATGGAGGGGTATTGCGGCTGGTCATTAATATGCCAGCTAATTCAGCACATTGTAAGCCCATTGATGCTTCACTAAAGGGCAGTTATCCCATTGCCATTGTTTAGGCCTGGACCAGTCTCAGCAGTTGTAACAAATTACATACCTAATTGATTTAAAATCTGCCATAAACCGCACAATGAGAAGAGATATGGCAGTTGTCTGATACAGCAGTGCTGACTGGTAGTTTTTACACTAATGTTAATGTCTTTTTAACAAATGACAGGCTTGAAAACAGCTGGCTCGCTGCTACGAAATAAACATCATGAGCAAATGCTTTATCACTCAGTGTTGCCTTTTTTCACATCACAAGTGTAAATACATGCACTATAATACATTTATAAAATGTGAACAAAAATAGAATAGAATAAAATAGAAAGTCTTTATTGCCATTGGAATACACTATTGCATAGATTTTTCAGTGCAACAAAATAAGGTTTGCAGCGCTGTAAGACACCTTGGTTTTGCTGTGGGAAGGTTGTGCCATTATGACTAGACTTAGCCATCATAATGCAAGCACCTCCTTTTCACACTCAGCACCAATTAGTGGCTGCAACAAACCCTGAACATAAATAAACACAGCAGTACTGCATACTTTTTACCGCAATACTATGTAATCCCTGGGATATGATCAACAATATTAACTTTTCAGTTACTCCTCAAAGCCATTGAGTGGTTGAAATAGAGAGCCCCCCCTCAGTCCCCCACCCACCTACTCCTACTCCTACATAGTGCTTGATATACTCAAACATGGCCACTCCCACCATCCACACCACATTCAGCCTATTAAGTTTGTTTGTTGTGTTTTTTCATGTTGATTCATGTCTGACTGGTTATCGTGGACAGTGCTGGTGTAAAGGCTCCCGACAACAGTGTGGCATAATGGATTAGAAAACAACCCAAGCTGCTGCAAAATCCAAGAAAACGGGGAAACACTTGCAGTGACAAAGATGGCTTCACTAACATTATTGAAGACAGGAAGACAAGGAAGTGGCACCTCATCGCTAACTGAGATGCCCCAACTTTTGTGAAACTCTGACCCACTCTTCAGCAGTTCCCATTGTCAACGGCCCTTCGAGGGGTTTGTGTGCTGCAGGGGCCTCTATGTATTCTTCCTCCACTCTCCTCAATCTCCTGACCCTGATAGGGCGACATCAAAGCTGGAGGAGCAGTGCTTTGTGGGCCCTTGGTTCCTTGACTCTCAACGTGTGGTTTTGTGGCTGAGGACATCGGCACCTTTTAACCCATTCTGTTGAGATTAGGCATTGCCTTCAATTGAGCATTAGTGAAACTATAGTAACCAATAAGAAGCTTGTAGCTGAAAGGAAACTATGTATCTTGTCGCAGTGGAGCTGTCGGAACATCACAATCCCAGACAAGTTCCTCAGCAGGATTTTGGCTGCCTGGATGGGGGCCCCTTCTTTTCATGCTGACACCCAGTAAACTCTTTCCACACACTCACAGACACATACAAACACTTTGCAACATGAATTGTGTGCTGATTTATATTCTTTACTAAGAGTACAGAAACATTGTTTTCCATAGGGCACAAGCATTTAATTATATCTGTATTTTCTTGCCTTGCCTTCACTGGTGAATGAGAAAATTGGACCAAAATGAGTAATCATTTAAAACAGGGAGGGGAACTTGCTTCACAAGATGACTAAGGGGGGCTGGGTTTGGAAGCCTGGCAAATAACACAGGAACTTATGAGGACTCTGCTGCAGTCTTGGTTGGCACAAGACTTATCCTGGGGAGAGAGGAAGGGCAGATGAAGGGCCAAGCAGTGTCTTCAGCCCCAAGCTTCATTAAGAGGTGCTAACACTGCTCCACAGAGCTCAAGCCGAGTGCTCCATCAGTCAGATTCTGGCCTTAGCCTGGGTTTAACGTGAGTTAAAGGCTCCAGACATCACACACTCATTAAGGCCAGGCTCCTGGAGCAACTGTCACCGACTAGCAGCTCTCCAGCAACTGCTCTCTCCAGATTCCTGTTGAGGGGAATCTTCACACATTCCCAGGGTGACTCCCTCTGCTCCAACACAAGTCAACAGCTTGGATTAGTGAGGCTACTACAGTCAAAACATGTATTCTCTCAGCAAAGCCAGCCTGCCCCTCCTCTGGCTTAAGCTGATCTTTACGATGAGATGGAAATTTATTTGAATATGATTAAGTCAAAGTTTCACTATGGTTTGGACGACAACTAACTCACTTATGACTCCATTTGTTATGTGATGTGATGCAAAAACCAGATAAAACAGCTTTGATAATGCTATAAAATATACACATCATAGCGTTGACACTTGGCTAGTGCTTGCGGTCCATCCACTTTGTTATAAAGCCCTAACTACCGTTTTCATTTGATGCTGTTCTGTCGACACAAGTCTCACACTGGCTTAGGCATAGCACAGAAAATCGGCATGAGGGCGGATTGATTTTTTGGCTCAGTGTGGACAGTGAACGAGGGACAGTGGGACTCCAGACAGAAGTTTGGCTGGACTCTGGGAAGACTGGAGCCTTCTGTGAGGTTGCCTGCCCCACCACATGGAGTGCTCCAACGGTGACCCTACGTAAACTGGCAACTGCACACCGTCTGCTTCCGTCTGCTTGGCATATTTGGCCATTTAGTGGGCGCTTGTGAAGATCAAATGGGTTAAGATTGCCCCTCTTAGTGAGCAGAGAAAAAAGAACATCAAAAAGGTGTTAATTTCACTTCCCCACTTTTGATTAAGTCAAGCATGAAAAGAAATGTAATACTCTCAAGTGGCAAGGGTTTACACTATTGATGCTGTTACTTCTGCTTCAGGAGTCCCAATCAGCCGACAGGGAGCTGAGTAAACTCGCCCTGAGTTTTAGGGGAGGCCAGATGGAGGGCTTTTGCTGTGCCTGAAAAGACAGCTTAAGAGCTCGCCTCCTCAATCCCACTCAATACTGACTGTGTGAAATTCTGGCCCTGGCTAACCCCCCAACCCACCCGCCATCACCAAAGCTGGTGGCTACCACCATATGGGCTTGTTTAAAAACTCCCACAGGCTGGTACAAAGCACAACAACACAGTTTTCATATCAAGTGCTCTCTAAAAGAACCCCCTTCCCCCCGACTCATTCCCTTCTGATTCCAAAGGCTGTCACCGGCTCTGCTCTGAATAATAGTTGGTGTTGGCCGTCTGTTTTGGCAGATCACTTTGTGTGATGATTAATTTGAATTTGCAAGCTCAATCCAGCTTTCATATGTTACAAAAGAGCTGCCTATTTGATAGAGGTTTGCCTTTTTTACCTGAAAAACACACACACTGCCAAATCACTGAGAAATTAGTTGGGTAACCCTCCAGTGTAACATTGTACCTTCTTGCTATACTTTGTTGCTACAGCTTCGCACAAAGCCACAGTAAAGTAGAGCAGTGCTCCTGGTAGTATGTGGTGGATAGCGGAATGGAATGGCTTTTGTAAAGACTTAATAGAATCTTTAACCGTTCCAACAATCCACTCCCATGGAGTTGCATTAAGTAGATATTGTAAAGGGACAATGACCTAAATAGCTCAACATCAACCTCATTAGGCATGCAGGCAGGGCCTGGGCCATTTCATGGTAGAAGCTATTGTCAAGGCTCACCCCAGGTAAGCATTAAATTGCAAATGATACCCTGAAAGGCGGTGAGGAGAGGGCAGAGAGGGAGAGAGGGTGAATATTGCAAACACAGAGAAAATTGTTCTCAGGACAACAGTGAATGAAAGGCAGTTGGAGGAGCTGCTCTGACCGTAAAAAATCCAATACATCACAGGTTTTGGGGAGCAAATTCCACACATCTCCTACGTGTCTTATTTGTAGGCAATGGTATAGCACAGCCCTGTGCAGAGCAAAAAAAATACAGAGGGGGCAAGAGAGAGAACCTAATGGCAGACTGATAGCAATTACTTGAGCCAGTCAATGACTCTTATCCCTCCTAGCATTCCAAGGGAAAATTAGACAGGTGGGAAAAATAAGGCAGCAGGGGAGACTAAAGGGGTTGAAAATTGAGCCTCAAGGAGTGATACCTACTCTCACTGCACTGTCACAAACTTTCTGGCAAAATCTCTCAGCACATCAATAGCCACATCCTCTCTGCCAAACAATCTTCACTGAATGACCCTTTGGATCTACATGTTAACAAAGGGGTCTCTGAAGAATAGCTTGAAACTGCAAAGTGCTTCAGTGACTGACATTAAAAGATGCTCTGTAACGGGAGGTGTGCTCCCTGGTGGACCTGTTCTCTGTCACCCTTCCGGGTGAGAAATTGTGCCTTTGCATATTCTTGTCAGTGGTGCCATAAGTGAAAGGACCCCTGAGGACAGTGATAAGCACTGCTTGCCTTGTGAATTGAAGTAAATTAAAGCAGGGATTGGGGCAGGCAAAATTGTGGATGACAAGCCAGTGGCAGTCACATCAAGTGCTCTGTGGGCCCATATGTCTTCATGAAGTGCCACAGTAGGGGCTACCAATGAGCCCACTGCACACATTTTATAGTTTATCTAGGCTGAAATAGACGAATGTTCCTGCTCTGTCCATCTATCCTCCAATTTCTCCCAACATTTGCACAACAATAACACACACTTGCAATGTACAGCTAATGCCAATGATGCTTTCTCTGACAGTTTATCATGAGAGCTGAATAGATCTAGTTGGTGGTCCGAGTTGCTAAACATTTGTAGGTGTTTATAATACGCCATACAGTAGATTCCTAAGCCATATTATACTGATGAATTAATCAAGATAAAATATGATACACATATCAATACGGTATGCTGTTCAAAACTGTCAGTCGTCTTCTTTTGTACGATTTAGACCATTTGTAGATTCCTAAACAAACTTGGACTAATTTTGACTACTTTTCATTAATCCTTTTTCTCTGTGGAAACAATCACAGACCTCAATCTGCTTGCGTGAGATAGTTGGAATACCTTCTGGAATGCAGAATTAGCCATATAATTCTACACAAGAATCGAGGTTTAAAAAAACAAAACTGCAAGGCCATGTTCTATGCATTAATTAGTGAGCTCCTGATACTTTGGCTCAAAAACTGTTAACATTTAAAACAGTCTCTGAAGTCACTTGGCCCCCGCCGACAAATATCCTCTGGCCAGCAGATGAAAATATCAAAACAACTGTGACCAGGTATTATAGAGAACGTGACGACACCACCCGGGTAGGAGGTAAGCGAGCATGCTGGGAAATCCAGAGGCATTAAGTGTGTGTTTGTGTGTGTGTGTGTGTGTGTGTGTGTGTGTGTGTCTGTGTGTTCATTTGAGTGCAGGCTTATTTTTTACCAATCAATATTAAAATTAATCAATAAATAACTGAATAACTGAATATAGGAGATATATGCATATACAAATGCTCAATGCCCTTGTTTAAACTCCTCTTGATGACTGTGATTGGATTATGAACACCCCCTACCCACACCCACACACACATCTCTTATGCAGGCACAGTGTTAAATCTATGAGACAACTCAGTGGGAAGCACCCAGTGGGTACTTTAATGAAAGTCACTCTGCTGTCCTACAGAGAGGTCAAGCTTTTACACCTGGCCATAACCACATGGGGCCACACTGCATGCATGGCCTTGGAAATGACAGTCAGATAAGGAACTGTATAATTTAGATGAAGGTACCTACCCAACAGCAAAGCAGGAGAAATGTCAGTCTATTACATTTAATTCATTTAAAACATTTAAAGGCACATTTATACATCAGTCATATATTTATATATATATGACTGGCAGTCATATATACACACACACACACACACACACAGACATACACACACATATTTATTCACAGATTTCACAGATAGAGTTTAGACTGCCAGTGCCTGATTTAAATATGTGTATTGCCACCATCACACCAGAGGATGGCAGAGCAGTTGATGAGAGTCTCCATGAGCTTGGCTCCTGACTGTGGCTGCTTTCGATTCAGAATAGGACTTTGACACCTCAAGCTCACTCAGGGTGCCATTAAGCACTACAAAGCTTGCTTATTTTTATTTTTTTTTTTAAATTTCACACCTTCCTCTAAATAATCCCGCAGTCTATGAATTGTAAGAAAGAAAAGCAGAGGCAGATAAATGCAACTCTGAATCTTGCACTGCATTTCAAAGGTACAGTATCTCAAAACATACTGATGTAAGTGACAATTTTGACACTAATTCGCAGTATCTTTGAAAATATATAACACAATCCCTCTGTCTCATTCAGTTGATCAGATTGGATGACCATGCAGGAAAAACAGACAGGTATGAAAACACAGAATAATTTTCTAAGGGATGTCTTAGAGTGAGACCACTAACAAACTGGTCCTTATACGAGAAGTTCTTCCACCAGCTCAAAGATCAATAGGCTATTAACTCTTGCTTCCTGTGGCATCTGTCTGTGTGACTACTGAGTCTCTGGCCCCTGCCAGAACTCTTTGCAGCTAGACTCCACGCATGGTCTGATCTTCTTGGCAGCAAACGATGTAGCAAGCTAATGAAGAGGTAATGAGCCAGCGGATCCCTACGATCTGCACGGGGGCCACAGTGCAAAAGTTTACATTCCCAGGACATGGAGGGAGAGCACAACGAACAAGCTACAGCATGAAAGCTGGGCCTGAGTTGGCCCCATAGATCTACAGCCACAGAGGGGATTACAGACACCTACTTCCAGCTTAGGCTGGAGTTTTTGAAGTTTGGGTATAGAAGGGGAGGGATCCCTTTGGCAGAGTCCTGTTTGATTCTGGTGGGAGTCCGTCTCTAATCCCCCCTTCCCGTTCTCACCTTCTGCCTGATCCACTGCAGCCTCTCATCCCCGTGGTCCAGGATCATTATCCACCTTGGCCAAGGGGGCTCCCCCTCATTAATTTCCCTAAGCAGATTACAGCGTGTGCGTTTGTTGTTGTTGTTTGAGCCATCTGATTTGCCTAAGCCCTTTGTTTTTTCATCTGGTTTACACTTTAATGCTCCCCGAATGAGTTTCAGTGATGGCAGGGATCAACCTGACTCACTGGAAATGCAGTAGAGAACTTAAGAGAGGGGTGAGGCTTGCCTGAAGGGGTGGATGAAGGAAAGACCGCATCTCACTTCTCTCTACAGCAAATGTAGATGTTCAAAATGAGAAGACAAGTATTTAACCTCAGCCTAGCTCTTGGGAGAAGAGTTAAATACTTAGGTGGGGGGCTTGATCACTGGCTACACTGATGAGCCTAAAAATCCCCCGCCCCCCCTTCTGTTTGATTATGTGGGGCAAACTGAACCATGCATTTAAACCACAGCCAAATACCCCTCGGACAAATGAACCTTCAGAGTGATGTGGTCAGTTGGCAGGCAAGACAAGCAACCTCTCCGAATTTGGGGCTTTTTGTACAAACGAAAGCTGGAGGGGAATTAGTTTGCAATGGCCGCTTAGACGCTCCAGTCGCTTCATCTTCTCTGTGTGACATCTCATTAGTAAGATGAACGCAGGCTGACCTGGGTCCAACAGCACTGGCAGTCCAGTATGGTCTCCCGTCTGACACACCTCTCACACATCATTATCAGCTATTAGCCACAGTGAGCTGAACATTACACAATTGATCCACATTTCATGACAGAGAAAGTGGTTGGTTGTTTTCACTCACAGGACTACCTCACCCAGGAGTCGTAATTTTTCATGCCTTGTCTTATCTATTAGATAGTCTGGTAAACTGTGGCTTAAATCCAGTTTTAGCTGTGGAATTAATTGAAAATCAATGCCATTTACCAGTATTTAATCCCAGAAAATTGATACATTTTGTTTGTTTTGATGAATATGAATTTGCTTTGAAAAACTTGAAGCTTTATCAGAGGCTATATATGATCAAGGTTAAGTAGAAGGGCAGTTTTAACACACTAACAATCTACCACCAATCACACAGACATTCGACCCAGCCCCCACCAGAATCTACCTGGTTCCTATCTGCAGCAAACAATTCAATACAATTAATCTGACAAAGCCAAATGTAATTGATTGATAAGAGGTAGAAAGGCCAGAACTAACCTTCCTGAGTTGCATTTGTCTGAGAGCACAGGCAGACAGTGCAGATGTCATCAGACCCATCAACGGGGCAGACATTATCAGGTGCTGGGATCGAAACGTAGTCCTTTTGGAGTATAGCCAGCATCACTCACAGAGGCAGGCCAGTCAGGGAAAAAAATGAAGCACTAATGGGACAGTCTTGTAGGACTCATCTCCATCTAGATCTAACAGACGGAGCCCACACACCCTGTAAGGTCATGACTGAGCTTACATTTGCTTTCTTTTCACAAACACATTCTATTACACACTGAGCATCTAGATTTCATGATAAAGAAAACTATTCATTTATGTCTGTTTTCCCCAATTTGCACTTCAACAGTAAGCAAACCAGAAAATGTTCTGACTATGTTGGATTAATGTAAATAACTTGGACTGGAATGTCAGTCTGTTTCATTCTCTCATTGTGGTCAAAGCGCTATGTAAATCACATAGATGCTGATCTCTAAATGGCAGCAGAAACTAGGTGTTTGGTCTAGGACATTCAAGACACAATAAAATTTCCAAATTAGACCGTAATTGAATGTTTGCACTTCAGCCAGCATTGACCACATCTGTACTTTAGACCGTTTTGTTTGCTTGACCTGGACAATCTGCTGCCTGAAGAACAGGCATTGTTGTTCTCCATTTAAAAGATAGACCAAACAGACTGTAGTATGTATATATCCAGAAAACTGTTGATTAAAAGTGATTGATATTTTATTTACATCATATACACCTCTTAGATTGTAACTTGCACATAGAGATTTTTAGGGAAAGAATAAATAACATGGTAGCAGGTGATGTGGTTATGCTATTGTGTGTTGAATTATTGAAAAGACTAAAATGTCGTTCCTCCAGTTTTTCTTATACAAAATGCTGTAAAATATCCCTTTCTACAGGAAGGATTTCCATTGATTTGATACTAAACCAACCTAAAGTGCTTTACAGGCATGTGCCCTTTTACCTTTAATGTTACAGATGTCAGGACAATTTCTATAATTTTTTAATCCTGTATTTTATTTTCATGTTTTATGTTCTATGTTTTGCTATTCAATGATTACTGTAAAACAGAAATGAATGGGATACGTACAACAAATATGTCAATAAGTCATCTCTGGCGATCTCTGGGCCCCCTTCCTCTCCCGACGCAATGGTTTAAACCGGTGGCTGACTGTGTGGCATTTGCCAGTGTCAGTGCAGGTCTACTAGTGCAGTGAAAGACTTGGATGGAAACAATAAGTTTAGAAACAGTTTATGACGTGCCAAAATGTCACATATTGTTGGTTATAGCATTCATGGTCAGTATTAGGCAGGTTCCAATGACTTTAATTGTTTTATCTTTACTCTCATGTCAGAAGTTGGGGAAATGAGACCCCAAGTTAAAATTGCCAGAATTATCCTAGCTTTATACAGTCTTTCTGTTTCCCTATTTGGCTCTTTTTCAGTATATGTTCCACATCTGGAAGAGTCTTGGCTGCCGATGTACAGCCCGCTGTGCACATTTACTACCCATGACACAGAGGGGATTATCTACCTAAATATTTGCGGTTGGCTATAACCCGCCTCCTATTCCCACTGGAAAAAGTTCAATTTTCTGTGCACTGTATGGTATGGTACTGAGTCCACTTCTGAGACTCACACGTGTGTGAAGTATTTGAATGTCTTTTGTGAATATGACTTATGACACAAAGCAGATCACTATTTCTGTGTCCACAGGTGAGCATATTAATTTGCTTTATATGCTTGTTTTTTGCTATGTCCTAGCCCTCTGGGTCTTCTGTGGTAAGTGGGTGGTAGGATCTGCAGGGTACAAGGCCCAGCCGTTAGAAATCCTCCACCGCTTTCAAGCTAGAAAGAGGATTCAGAGGGGATGTGGAGAGGGGGAGGAGGGAGAGTAGCACACAACCTGATGAGGCTGTGATGGCAGAAGGAAGCTGCAGGCAGTGGCATGAGGTCCCTGACGGCCTCACCCCACTGATCCCACAAATTTGGTAAACTTCATGGAAATTTAATAAGTGCCGCTGCTTTGTGTTCACCCGCAGAGGCCCAGCCTGTTGCTGGGAGGCACATGTGTGATGGTTTACCCATAGACACTCGTTGGTCTGTTTCTAGCAGAGCAAAGTCCTTCTTAGTGGCACACTGCTCTGAGCCAGAGAAGGAGCTCTGACCCCAGGGGCCATGCTGCTTCAGCCAATATAGACTCTGTACATCCTGAGGGGGAATGATATGTGGGGCTGACCCGGGTCTATTTCATTTCCCCTCCCCTTTTACTTTCTCCTCCCTTCAAAGACTCCGCTCAGCTGCTCCTGCCAGGCTACAGAGCTCTTTGAGTTAAAAAGACAGCGGTTCTCATTTGAAATCGCTGCCTTTACTCCCTCGTCTTTCCTTCTTTTTCTCAAGCTGCCTTATGCTGGATGCACCACACTGAGCAGTGCTCTGCAGTGACAACTAAATAGGCCCCCTAATACCACTTCATAAAGCCAAGGAGTATCCTTCAGGCAAGGAGCTGTAAATTAAAGACATAAATGTTGCCTTCATGCAGAGCAAAGAGAGTGAACCTTCCACTAAAATGACAGTAGTGGCTTAACTGTCCGGGCTAAATGATACCTCAACCAGGCATAATTTACATGTACTGTATGTCCTACAGGGAGAAATAAATGGATCTCCCGGTTATGAGGATTTTTAACAGAAGGGCAAGCAGTGTTGCCAACTTAGCGACTTTGTCACTATTTTTAGCGACTTTCTGGACCCCCCTAGCGAGAAAATTAGACAAAAGCAACTAGCGACAAATCTAGCGACTTTTTTGGTGATCAGAGGCTCCAAGATCGCGGGAGGGGGGAAAAAAATAATTGCGCCGTTTTCTCTCTTTCCCCGTTCAGAGAGAGAGACAGAGAGGGTCAGTGGAAGAGAGACACAGGTTGAGAGGAGCGGAGGCGGAGTTGAGAAGAGCGTGGATTGTCGCCTCGCACCCCCCGCACCCCCCTTTATGCGAATAAATGTGAATTTACCTAGAATTTTGGCCCTTAACAGGCAAGAGCACTTGATTATGTGCTATTCCTCAATCACACTCACATAACACTGTGCTGACCGCAGGTGTACGGAGGCCATGTCCCCTGGAGGCCATGTCCCCTGGAGGCCATGCCCCCTACCTGCACAGGTGATTTCTAGAATTACTGAGGCCATGTTTGAGCTCAGAACACAATATAGTTTTCATGTAAGCTATACCTAGCAGCAGTTAATTAACCATTCATTGTTTTTGCCCAACAGACAAGGAAGTAGCGACCAACTACCATCTCTTCTTCTCCATTTTTTGTGAATTTCAGCCACACCTATTGGCCTGGAGTATGAACTTCAGCCTGTCGATGCGTTTTCGCTGAAGTATTTGGATGCAAATTTTCTTGCTACAGAGACAGGGATAAATGATGAAAGATGGCCTGGCCTGATGGCCTGAGTTTGGTCATTTGCTCACACAAATGTGGTGTGAGTTCTGGGTCTACCATTCAGTCACCTGAATGTTGTTAAGTTGTTGAATGATACAAACGGGTTTGAATTTCATGTCCTCCTCCATTGTTGTTAGAATAACGTGAGAGTCGTTGGGTCACTGATGATTTGAACTGCATGTATCTGAATGGGTATTTGTCCTCCCGGGAGAGATCCTAGAACTGAAATGTAGGTGCTGGAAAAATTGGGTCTTCGGCCCCTTACTCCGTTAATTTAACTAAAATAGCCTCACCAACTCCTCTCACACCATCAGTCTTCCCTGGCCAAGATGTGAACAGTGTCATCCCCTAAGGAGTGACCCATGTCCTTTAAGTGAAGGAGGACTGCAGAGTGCTGTCCTGAGGAAGCAGCTCTCCTGTACTGAGCCATGCGCCTGTGTAGTGGTTGTTTGGTTTCCCCAATGCACAGGTCTGTAATGATCACCTCTGGTTTGAGAGAGGAGCTATTTTTTCTTTTTCTTAAATTAGAAAAACATTCTCTCAACAGAGTAGGGGGCCTAATACACAATTTAACTAGCACGTACAATGCAGTCTTAGGATTTGTCTGCAGGAGGATCAATACCCGTTAAGATACATGCAGTTCCAATCACCCAGTGACCCAACAACTCTCAGGTGACACTGACAACAACAGAGGGGGCCCAAAATTCACACCCCTTTGTGTCAGTTAATGACGTAACAACTCTCAGGTGACTGACAGTCAGGGAGGGAGACCCGAAACTCTCACCCGTGTGTGAGCAAACGACCCGACTTACCCTAGTATTAGTAGCAGAACTTCCCACTAGGCAGTTCAGAACAGAAGAAGCTTCTCGGATGAGTAGCGAAACATCTTCAAGCAAACAACAAGTTGACTACAAGTTGACTACAAATTAACACAACAAGTTATCATGACCTGGATGACTGAGAACCTTCACAGACAGAAATTTAGTGGTAGTGGTACCCCCACAAACCTAGCTACAATCTATTTCACATTTCGACCACCGCCAGGAACAATCCTAGAACTTCATCACTCAGAAAATTTAATCTCTTGGGCAGGTATGTACCATAATGTATATAAAGTGTGTATTTCATGTCCAACTGTGTATCGCACAACAGTCCGTCAAAGCCAAAAAACAGTTGTCACTCTCATAAAAGCGTTAGCTACCCGTCC
>CAAKHB010004056.1:111236-141236 GCA_901007665.1 Aeoliscus strigatus
CTAGGGCTCCCTAACTCCCCACCACATGAATCTGACTAGTGACAGCTTGCCATCCTGTAATTTGCCAATTTGCACGCATGTCAAAAAGCCAGACCATACTGAATTATGGCCACAAAGTGGGGACAGGCCAAAAACGTGCAAGAAATCTGCAGCAGAAGGGAGGATAATGGAGATGACGGGAGAAGAAGCAGGATAAAATATACTTGGGTGAAAGCTGTTTTCATAGTGTGTACCTCCATCACAGGAAAACCACTGACTCTCCTAGTTATTGCATAATACAGCGTGCTGGGTTTGCTCACATGACTTATGAATTGAGTGTGACCTTGCATGTGTTTATATGGTGACAAGGCTGTGTGCCATGTGTGCCCTGAAGAGATTAAGTCGATGTGATCAATGTGGAAAAGATGGGAAACATTATCAACACTATACTATACACTAGCGTTGGTCTGTAGGTTATGGGACATACCTACAAAAACACAGGTGAAGTACAATGTACAAAGACATACAGTACATGGGAAAAGAGGAAACGAGCGACATGGTCATATTACTTCCAGTGTTAAAGGAAATAACTTCTATGTTTTGTCTGTGCATGTCTATGTTCACCCCTACATTCACATGCACACACTCTCAAAAACGAGGAAAAGAAAAAAAAAACATGAAGTAGTCATAAATCTCTATCAGGAAACCAACCAACCTCTCTGCTACTTACTGGGGAAAACCATATAATAGTCGAAGGAACGAAAAACACATTTTCTGGACAGTTGGCAGCAAATGTCTCATAATGGTTTGTTAAAAGGTGGTGGTGTGCGTGTGTGGGTGTGTGTGTGTGTGTGTGTGTGGGGGGGGGGCTATACACACACACACACACACACACACACACATACATATATATATATACACATATATACATAGGTTTATATAGGAAGGTAGATAGATGTGAGCGAGAGCGAAGCTTTAAGCGGTGTTCTGTTGAATTTATTAAAAGAGATTTGAGACTCCCTGTGCTGACATTTGTAGTCACATCTCACACAAAAAATCAATTGTTGTCATCACAGCATGTCATAAAATAATATTTTACTTTTCCAAAACAATCCCGATAACTGATTAACATTTGACAAAAGAGTACGCTGACTCTCAACTGCTGGAGACCCTGAAACCATGCGTGAAAGTGAAAATGAGAGGCAATTCTGTTAAACACTTCACATTATAATGGCTATTTACCACACCATTGTAACTCTAAAGGGTGGACCTTTAAATGTCTTACAAAGTAATCTCGCCTCAGGTACAGCTCATTGAATTCTCCACCACTGGCACTACAATCTGTCTTACATTATTTCCCGTGTGTGAGATGTTAGAAGGCTGAAAAGAGGACAAAGTGCTTGTGGTTTTTTTCAGACTTGTGTCATTTAATCAGGGGTCAGGACGTCACATGGCCACTAAACATGTCTGTCAGGGGACGAAAAGTGAGATGGAAAGTGTTTGTGCTGAGTGTAGTTAAGCGATCTGGTGTCTTTGGGGGTTTGAGCCCTGAATGTTTTTCACAGTCCTAAATATTTTAATAGTGTACAGTATGTCCTAGCGTGTGCAAGCTGGGAACACAACTGTAGGGGGTGATGGTTAAGTCACAGGCTGCAGAAAGGAGTTTGTATCAGCATAGAGACACAAGTCAATATACTTTACCATGCTATATTCAGTAATACTGTAGTTCTGGCAGTCTCCAAGATGGTAAGTCCTTGTGATGTCTTTTTCTTCTTTTGAAGCAAGAAAATGTCAGAGCAGGACCAGTACAAAATATCTTACATACGGATAGCTTTATACTGTATCAGGGCAACCATGATAACAATTAAGCTCTCTGGAGGAGGATAAGGAACTTCAAGGTCAATAGTAGTATTAGAAGTTAGCATGTATTCCTTGTTTGCAGAAATGACAATGATTCATTGGGTTGACATGGCTGCAGCACCGCAGGTTCTCACAATAAATATATAGCTTTACCCACCATGTTAGGCCACAGGTTGGGCTTCTTTTACAGTAACTGCTGTCTCCTGCCGAAGCAGACATACATTTCCAAGAGGTGAACGGGAAATAAGGCCATGTTCTATCACAGCAATAAAGTCAAAGCCTCTGGTAGATTTAGGATTTACTTTTTTTTTTAAACACAATAAATGACAATTGTACCCTGTCAATGGACCCCCAACCTGACGTCCCCCCTCCTTTTAGCTCTGATAAAGGATGTACAACAACAAATTTTGCCCTGCTATCTCGTTCCCTGTCCTGTTGTGGGATGTTGAAGCAGTGGAGGCAGTGCATTGCCGTCATACCGGGGAAGAGGGGCAGAGTTACTGGATATTACCCAGGGAGGTAGGGTGGAGAATCAGTTTCCATTTCACCGTGACCTTTCTCCGGTCCCAGTGGTGGTCAGCTTCACCACTACCTCCTTCCTCCCACATCCCCACTGAGCAGCCTCCACTCAACTGCAGTCTCTTTTTTCTTTTCGTTTGTCAACCTATCCATCTTACATTTTTACTTGGGAATGACAGAACAGTCAACCCCCTTGACAAAGAGATCATATTCCCATAGCTCATCTATCTTCTCATCAGCTGTCTCCAGCGATTTATATGTTAGCATTGCACAAAGTGCAAATGTGTAACCAATATGCAACTAATAAACAACAAAACAACTCCATATCAAATTAAAGACCACCAACTACTTCTGATGCTTTCATGAGTTGTGAATTTTCCCTTCAGGAAGGGAATCATCTTTTTCCATCAGCAAAGCTATTCTAGTGTGTGTCATTAATATATTCAGCCACCGAATGCTACATTTTAAAACATGTGTGGTGTCTCTTCAGTCCACAATGCCGGGAAGCTGTTTGTCACCCGGCTACCCGCCCAGACTCTGACACGCTCTGGACACTCCCTTCAACTCTGTTACCTTTGCCACTGACGGTCTAGCAACTTGTTGTAACCTCCCAACAAATACTAAAAATCACTATTAAAGGCATCGCTCACTGTTCTTTGTGTTAACCAAAACAAAGACAATAAAAAATTATCTTTGAGGAGAATAATTCCTGTTCTGTGCTGTTTTTTTCAGCGGTCAAGAATGAAATTTGTACGTCAAACATGTTACTACCACTTTCTTTTTTAAAATAATTCTATATGATATTAATGCTTTTTCCTGGTATATATTTTGCACAACAGGCATATGTTTGGATGTATTCTGTGACTTGAGGGTCATTCTATGTACAGTGGTGTGAAACTCTTTTGCATAAATGTAATGAGTGGTTCAAATGAGAGAAGGAGGCATGATGAGTGTGGTTAATTACAAATTTCACTGGATTTAGTAAGGCCCACTCAATTAGCAATGGCCACTTTGTGACGCAAATCCAAAGCTATGAGGAGAAATATTGTGGCTGAGAAAAGAAAATGTACTTGACCTACCTAGTGGTGAAACTGAAATGATTGTGCCAACAATGAAATTAGCACATTAAGTTCTCATGTGGACTCCTGAGAAAATCATGGTTTTGACATTAAAATGTGCAAAAGTAACCCTGCACATCATATCAAGACAAAATTGTATCAGAATGTAACATACTGAGTTTTAATGTTATAATAATACTAGGTTATAAATTGACAGAAAATTCTCATTTGGCACTGCTAAACAAGGTCAGTCCCAGTCTATGATTTGTTGCACTGTCTGTGTGGTTGAGACAATGCAAAACATTAGCAGGCACACGAACAGGATGGAGTCACCTGTGACATCATTCTTCAGAAATGGCTACACTACGCTCCAAATCAAAGACAAACACTTGCTGAAGAAAAAAAAGAGGCAGTCTAATCGCCCTGATGTTTGTGCTCCTCATACATTGATAAATGAAGCCATTGTGCAGTGATTATCACGGTTATTCATAGACTCTCTGCTATGGGGATGGTACATTTGTTGCATTACATAGGACCAGACACTGCTGGGCTGAGCAAATGTCTCCCTGTCACTGAGTATTACAGACTAGCCAATGATAGTGCTGCTATAAGTGTCACATTATTAAATTGCCATTATTTTGACGGCAACCGGGCCCAGCCTGTGATTAATTGAATATTATTAAGCTGAGGTGGATTGTGCCTGTTTCTAGATGCGACTTTTACACTACAAATTAATCACAGAAAAACAATGAATCGGTATTTAGTGGTGGTAAGCTTCTGCACCAGTAATAACAACAAACTATTTTTTTCACATTTTTTTTTGTCACATTGTAATAATTCATAATTTAATTGGATGGTCAATGTCAGGTCTGACATATAAGGAGTGTGGTGTGAGTGTGTGTGTGCAGGACTCAGCTCAGACATAGGAGAAACAACAGACCACACTCTGGTTCGTATCAGGCCCTGGCATTTGGATTTTTTTCAGTCCCGCACTAAGACGAACAACCTCTATTAATCATGTTTCTACTCTAGCATGCAACCTCAAACATAAACCCCGGCCTGCAGAAAGCCACTGCCAACATCAGCTTTTGCGGCGATGGAGGCGGTAGATATAGATGGACTACTTTAAATGAATAAAAATATCATACTTTTTAACTGTCTCGCCCTCTTTACTGATTGTAGGACAGATTCATATCATTACATGAGCCCATTGTCATCCGTGCTTGTCAAAAACTGTTTACAAGAGATAGTCCTTGAAAAGGGCAATCAATCACCTGTCTTGCGTTGAAAAGTTTACTGGACTTCTCCGCCTCAACCTACTAACTTACCTATCAACTTACTGAAAGAGTCAAAGGACACATCACATCTTACATTTACTCCAGCATCATGCAGGCAACAGAATGTGCACTCACTACATGATGAACCAGTAATTCGACATATCGTGTGATGATAACATAAAACACCTAAAACAGCTTTGGTAGGGACAAACGCGTGTTCTCATTCGACAGATATGTTTGAGGCAGTTATATAATAGTACACCAGAGGATTTAAAGATTGTTTTGCTGGCTGCATTGGTGGAAGATGGTTTGGCCTTGTTATAAGTATAGAGAGATCACAGAGTGACGCCCAATGTGATGAAAAAGGGTAGGATTAGTGGGGGACTTGGCTAATGTCTACCTGTCTACAGTCTGTGTTCTGTCTCCACTGGCATAAGTTGGCATGCTGCACTGCAGAATTCTTTAAAGATAGCTGAGGATTTTGTGTTCACATTCCTTTCTGCTTTTCCCACTTGACTCTCCATAACCACATGTTGAGTCCAGCACACTTGCTTTTCACACTCATGCTCCATGATGGCCACCTGACTTTGCAGGTTAGCAATCAGCATCCTTCATGTCTCTGTGAGGCTACGACTGTAAGCAGCACAATGTGGACATTAGATGGAAGGAAGTGGTGGTAGAAGAGATTTTACTGGGATTTAGTGCATCTTATCAGGCTGTGGCCTCTAAGCACCTCTCTTCATCTGTACATCCAGACATATTTATTTCAACTTCATGCATCTGAGGAGAAAACCTGGCTTGCATTGAATCTCAAGAGAATGGGCAACCGGTGGATTTAAACACTTCTCCCTTCATTCCACACCCTTTCGAGCTTTGACAGAAGGTATGTATTTTTGGAGAGACCCCTGGTGATGTGATGGACATGAGTGCTCTGTTTGAAATGGAAACCAACGCATTCTGCCCTGGCAAGGAGCACCAGGAATATCCCAACAGAGTTGGTAAAAGGAAATGGAACAAGCGAAAAAAATAGCTACCTTTATTGAGGTTTTCCTTTCAAAAACACAAGTAAATATAGAAATGACTTCCTATTCAGCATATGACACCCATGCTAACACTGTAACCTCAATAGTGTAGAGACCGACCACGTCAGACGTGCATCTTTCTTTTTTCCTCATATCAGCGCTCACCAAGTTTTTTCTTGGTTACGCAACAATGTGATAACGATGAATATAATTCATGAAAAAAATGAAAATGGGCCACACACAATCGTATCCTCCTGTGAGTGTGCTACCTTGTATTTACCATATTTTGCCTCTTTTTCCTCTATCCAAGAGGATGAAAATAGATTTATGCTTGTACAGCATGGGATTGTACCAATGTACATAAGCGTTCACGTACGTGCATGTGCCTGTGGAAGAGGAACTGGCATACTTTATCCTCCCTATAACTCAACCTGGACCGATAAGGAGCAGGGAAGAATCATAATGTGTGCCTGCTACTCATTCAAATGGGTGGGCATCTGTAAACAAGAGCTGCAGTTATCCATGTAGCGGTCAGATAAGAGGGGAAGGAGACCTCCAGAGAGATGGATCACCAAGGAGCTCCCAGTGCTCTTCTCTTCCCAGCACCACCCTGCCACCTTAGGATAATAAACAGCCTCGGAGCAGGGGGCCAGATAAGAGCCATCATTCACGTTAGCTGGACTGATAAGACACAGACGCTCTCTGTCACCCTCCATGACATTTGTTTTTCATTCCACTTCAGACTGAGGGAGAAGTCAACCTGTTTCATCTCATCAATGTGCTGCGCTCAGGATCCCCTGCTAAGTGTGTGCCACCCTTTGACACTGATGGCAGTCAGGTGATTGACTGTGTCATGCGGCACAGAAGAATAGACTGCAGCCCGAGTGCTTCCACCGTGTCAGTCACAGCAAACAAACGTAGTATAGCGCAGGGTTAAACTATGAAAGTGATTTGACAAATTGGGAAGGGGGTGTGATGTCAACTTTGCCCTGCTACTACACACCAAGCATGGTTATGGACACGGTCTTGCTGTAAATGTTCTACGGGCAAGTGAAAAACATGCTTACATGAATGAATTGTTCTATTTCTGACAATGTGGTCAGAGTTAAACAGAGGTCTTGTACCCACTATCCACTCTGTGAGATATGAGAAGTCTGGTATTTCTGAATGCTGAGCTATTTTTAGAACTCATATGTCATCCTAATAGTGGGTGAGTATGACACAGGAAAACAGAGGTGGGTTTCTAATGTTCCCTAGTGGCTATAAAACCAAACCTCCATTTGAATCAATGTGAAGTCTCCTTGAACAAAAACTCCAGCGACAAGTTGTAAATTATGCTTGGGAGATTAACATTTCTGATGGGGGACATAAAATTATTATTCAACTCGTTTTGTAATTTAACACCTTTCAATTCCCTAAAATTGCAGACCTATCAGAGAGGATAAGCAGTCACTGTAAATCTGGCGGCCCCTACATTGCCTCTTCTGGGTTCACTTACAAGTCACAGAAACTGCAAAGGTATAAAACGGTTACTTTATAGCTATCCCAATTGTTATACGTTAGAGTTATGTGCATTGTATTACCTCTAATGAAGGGCGTAAATTCTCAGTTTACGACTGGACCTTTACAGAAGAGGTTGTAAAACACACACTTTTTGCGTTACCCATGTTTGTCACCAGAGTTCTGGAGTTCAGTGCACACACTGTTCCCATTAGTCAGGGACTGCTCTTCCGAGAAGGCCTCCATCTGCAGTAATGGGCCTGGGCCGTGAGAGAGCAGCATCCCGTCTGTCAGTCATGGATGACATTAACCAGACTGGCCCCAACTTCCTGTGATCAGAACAGCAATAACTGCAAAGCTAATCCACAGCTCGCAAAAATCCTTCTTCCTGGGGCTGTCAGAGATGGGCAGCGCCTGACAGTTGTGGTCACCTGCGTTGACCTTTTAATCTCAGCTCATAAGTTCTTGCTTCGACTAACCATGGGATCTGTTTAATGCACTTCTCAGTTTCAAATATACTGGCCAAATGGCATATGCTATTCTGTAACTTTTCTTACAGCTATTTCCAGAAAACATGATGGAATACAAGTAAGAAACTTACCTCCAGACATAAGAAGGTTGTTTGAGTGATGTAAGTCATAAAAAACTAATTCATGCAACCAGATTTAGATTTTTAAATTTTTTTTTTTTTTTTCAAGTTTACATCAGCCGGTCCAAAATAAATCCCTTACATGTGTTATTTTCTCTTTACTTGCCAGCTTAAGAGAGGTCAAAATAATCACGTCAATCAAATTTATGCGAGTTGCACTTGTACTTTGGCGGGACATGCTAATGAAGAGTGGCGCTTAATGAATTGGGTGTTTAGTTTTAAAAATTCTGCACAACCCTTGTAGAACACATACCAGTAGAAGCTAATGATCCCTTCACATCTGACAAAGCACTGCTCAATTAAAGTGCTTTATTATATGGTTCTTGTTTGCAATGGTTGTGTCAAAAGCATCAACATAATTCACAACTATGCAAATAGCAGGTCTGACAGTAAGAGTATGATTTGACAGTGAGAAAAAGAAAATCTGAAGACAGGAGAGGTGCTCTACATCAGCTGAGGATTGTGAGGGATTGACAAATCAAGCAATTAAAGGGGAGGTGATTATGTCATCATTTTCCTGGGCAGGCTCAAAAAAGGTCCTGCTACATTTCATATTCACTGAATGAATGAATCAGGAATGTAGGAGGATTGAAATATCTCACCGGGACATTCTGCTTACTTTTTTAGACGGGCCTTATCTCCCCACATTCAGCCCTGTTAATATGATGATGAACAATATTTCGTGAAGGGCGGCTGAATGTGTCTCTCGTGGAGCGGGCCGTGGCTCACTCTGTCTCCTCCCCATGTCCTCGTCTTTCCTTTGTATCACTCTTTTCTTTGAGCATAGGGTAAGGGGGGTTGAGAGAAGGGGAAATGAGGTAGATAATCACGAGCATAGCACGCACACATTTCTCTAAATATGGGACCCTCACACCACTCCCCCCAAAAAAAAAAAATTCATATCAATAATCAAGCAATTTTTGTGCATGCTAATCCATCAAAGCGGGCTGAGGCTAATCTGCAGGCGTAGCGCTGGGAGGTGCGTGCCGCTTCCTCCTTTCAGGTGTGTGCCCCCACTCCATGGCAGACATTTGTCCCGCTATGTGGCGCACAAAGCCCCTGCCCTGTCAGCACTGATTGATCAGAGGCCGGCTGTAAAGGAGGAAAGCCGTACGCCCTATCAATGATGCTCTACATCTGCACCTGAAAAGAGCCTTCGTCTCCATCCACAACGCGCTCAATGCTGCAGATAATGAGAGCCGTGCTGTTAACAGCTCCTGCAGCTCTGGTTTTTGTCATGTGTATACAGGCAAAGTGCTTACCTTTTAGATGGAGGTAGGAAAAACAGGGCCCAGGGTAGGGAGATTATCATAATGTCGACAAACGCTGACAGGGTTGAATTTCAGCGACTCTTTTTCAGATTAGTGGGGTTTTAAAAAGGTTGCCTTTGCAGAACAATGTGATTGCGTGTTTGATTTTAATTTTCTGACAATCTTTCACAGCAGGTGAAGGATATTTTTTTCCTGTGCTCTGCGTTATTGAGATTTTGTCAAACTAACGGTGCTTTTACAACCGTGTGAAGACATAGCAGGCACCTCTTAAAGCCTGGGCCATCCTGAAGGAGGGAGAGTGAGAGATAAAATGCAGAGGCCTCATTAGTAGCACATTTATCATCGCCTGTCTGTGATTTAAAAGAATGACTGGGTCAAATCACTTTAAATACCTCGGGGGAAATCAACATTTGTCATTGCAAAGCAAACCTGCCTCTTCTCTCTCTTCTGGCATTAATTTATTCTTGTAAAGCCTGGCCATTCGGCGCTGCTCTGATTTTAATTTCAGCCCTGCAAAAATCCTGGCTTGACTGTCTCGTTCAATTCATTGCTTTAACACACAATTGTCCCCTTCAATTCAGTGAAATAATACTCACTACTCTCAAGGCTAAGCCCTATCCATAGTCAGCGGGCAGGTGATGCAAATGGCCTCTAGTGAAACAATAACATTGCAAATTATCCTTCTGATGTCCATAATTAAAAACCAACAGCATCAGTGCTGAACAGAATAATGTACATGTTAAGAACAAGAAACAGATGTATTATAAATGTGTTATTAATGCATAACTCGGCAAGGTCGTGGAAGTCAAGATAGGTGTTGAAATATGGATGTCACCCTCAAAGAGCCCACTAACATTGCTTCAAGTGGACCCTCTGGACACCCAGTTGAATATTGATGTGTTTTCCAGCACACAGGTTTACCTCTTTGTGAAGCCTCACCTGCTGGACATGGTATCATTAGCGACATGGTATGCCACACACACACACACAACTTTTTTTTTTTACTCTTATTTTTTGCTCTTGTGTTTTCAAGTGTTGTGAGAGTGTTGTGGCACAAATGGAATTACACTTCAAGGGATTCATAAAGTTGTATTTATCTTTTTGTTTGTTTGTTTGTTTTCAGTTTCAACATTATAATACTTGTTAAAGTTAAAAAGTTAAAAGTTAAAAAATAACTATGGATGGAAACAATGTGAAAAATATGTTTTGGAAAATCCGTCTCCTCACGTTAGCTACGATATGAACATTCTTATGTCATCTTGCCCTGAAACTGACCTTGTCTTAGATTTGCTGACAGGATTTCTAGAATGTGATGATGACAGTGATTCATTGTTGGGCATCACTGAAATCTTTCAGGAAGATGGAAGCAAAAGGCCCAAATGCTGAGCAAGTCCTTAAAGAAGTACACGATGGAGTTAAAGCAGCACCAGAATAAACACATATCTATTTCATGCCAGTTAAGACAGAATAGTCTGCCATATGTAAATAAGGGTTCAATAATGGATGCACTTCCTGTGCTTTTATTTGCTTTAAGCTCTCACAGTCACATATTCATTGGCACCAAGCGAGACACAAATTAGAGAGCGTTTTAAAGGAAATATTCAAAGAGCAGCCTGCCGCCGGAATATCAGTTATTATTTTTGATGTTGCAATTTCTGACACTTTGATGCAATCAGTGAGTAGCCTCGGCATTCAGCCCTCTCCAGGGAGAGAGCTGTCAGGAGTGAGGAGCTGGTGGGTAGATAATTATGGGAGATCAAACCTCGCTAGTTAGTAGGCAGGAACGGGAGGCAAATGCCAAAAACCAGCCAATGTTTCGCAAACGCTTGTTCAAGGATATCCTAATTGCTATAAGTGGTTCCTTCAGGACTGGCACTTCAAACACTGCCTGCTGCATGATGTCATCCCTCACTGGCTCTCCTTCACACTCACAATGGGCAAATTGGGAAAGAGGGCACAGCACAACATACCAGAGCATAGTGGCCCTCCTTTTTCATGACCCACATCAGTAGCAGTAATATGCAGCAGTTACTCATGCCTATACAAACACCTTTTATACAAGCACACATGTGTTTCATTCAGACGGAAATGCTCTGCAACTTTGTATTCTAACATTAGTTGGAATGCTTAACGTGTAGAATGTAGCTCGATAGATTAGACAGAGACTTTATGACTGTCCACGAGAAATTTACAACAGAGAATGTAGGCAAATTCATATGCACACCAAGAACATAAATATTAGTGTTGCATGATTTGAAATGTGATAGAACCTGACATCTAACTGTGTGCTCCATAATTCAAAGTGAGAACACAGTGCTATCTGTCGGTACTGCTTCCAGCCGACTGCCCGCGTTCCCCTTCTTACCTTTACAGTTCAAAGGAAAGGAGAGGAGAAGGTGAGTACAATTAGTTGAAATCAGTCAGAACAAATTGTCCAACAGCCTTGTACTATAGTGAGACATCAGTCCATTTGCTGTTGGCGGCGTGACCCCTTTGCTGTGACCCTTGTACCCCTGCAGTATACATGTTGACTAATCAGCCTCTCATACTTACCATTGACCAAAGTCTCATCTAATACAGAAACTGACTTGACGAAAATAAAATAAATAATCCTAGACCTGTTTCTGTCTGCCTCAACTGCATCAAAGGAAACCAAACCGTCTGCAATCAAAAAGAAGGATTTCATGTTTCAAAAACAATTCACATTTTCAAAGGGGGACCACAGCTGACATACAATTGCAGTAAACCTATTGAGTCCTCAGCTCCCTCATTCTCTTTTTCTCCCTGTTGTGAATGTGAATCTTGAGGGTCATTGATCATCTCATTAAATTCAGCCCCAAAGAAAGCGATCCTTTTCTTCACAGCTCAGGAATTCAGACGCGAAACACCCCCGCCTCTCTCGAGGCACACACAAACACACTCGCACCATCAAACACCACCAAATGACTGCCTTTCACAGACAAGAAAGACGGCAATAAAATGATAAAATAAAGTCTATTTTGTTCAAAAAGGGTAAAAAGGGGTCATTTTCTGCATAGAGTGCTGAACTGTTAGCATAACAAAGCATTGGCTGCGCGCTAATGGCTCTTCATCAGCAACAGCGTACTGGGTAGCTTTTCACTGCTCTGTGGCCTGAGACAACACCTCGCTTCTCCTCCTGACTTTGGTGCTCTCAAACACCGGAAATCCCAATGTCAAGCACTGAGTCATGACATATTCACTGCAGAAAAAAAGAGCTAAAATAATAAACATTAGTAGCATTTCTCCACAGGTATTAAAAACCACGCAAACCTGGAATGGCTCAGCTCAGTGTAATTGTCTCCCTAATTGGTGATGTCTATTGGGACTCTTCTCTTTATTTTGGGACAGAGCGGCATGCCATCGCAAGCAAATTATATAGACAGAACACAGCCTAGAACAAAACATGAGACACAAGTGACAGGGAGAGAGAGGGGGGAAAGTAAGAGCAGAGACGAGAGACAGGAGGAAGATTATCATTATCATTTCACTCATTACAGCGGAAAAGACATGTTTAGAAAACTAGAGTTTCAGGTGGCTGAATATCCAAATTGTTCCTCTCCCAAGGGCCCCTGGATCCTCTCCACCATCCCAAGTCTGTTGGCGATGAGGTCATCTTGTACTCATCCAGTCAGTGGTGAGAGGCCTCATTCTCCACTCCTCAACCCCACCGCTCTATCTGAGATGCCTGCCTTTGATGTGCTCGTAATATGAAGGACGCGGGGCTATCAGCTAGCTGTCAACTCGGTAACTACCCTGCATCGCTCCCAGGGGCATCCAGCAGAACTGAGCCAGGATGGGCCGTCCAGCGCTCAGCAGCTCTGCTGCTGATGGACCTGATTAATTCCCCGGAACGCTGGTTTGTCTTCCTGCAGCTCAGTCAATGACTTCATTCAGCAGGGTGAGGTCACCAGAGGCCTGGTAATAAAGGGGCTGCACTTCACAGTAAAGACAGCACGCCTGTGTGCAGCTCACCAAAAAGGCCTTTCAGAAGGAAGAGGGTAAAAAAAAAAAAAGAGGAAAACATCCAAGTGTCTTTGGCTCCAGAGCAGCAGTCCTTGAGCAAAAGGCGGGCGGAGCGTACTTCCTCTCACTCCTGCCTTTTCTTCTCTTTCCTGTCTCACATTGTGGGACACATAATAATTGGCAGGCCAATGAATTATTAGCACACACAGTAGCTACAGCAAGAACAATGTCACTTATTGGTGGAGGAGCCATTAAATGTGACTTTCCTTTAAAAGAGCAGACATTCACACGCGTAAATGGATTTATTAAATAAAGAATAAAATGAGTGCTTCCATTTTCCCTTTTCATTCTGATCGCCATCTATTCTATTTGAAAACTTGTGTCGATGTGATGAATGAGCGCTCAATAAAACCAGGAACAATGATAGAAGTTATCCTCGCCTCTCCTTGAGTCATAACCGATGTGGCACTGCGGTTTAGAGCGGTACTCTCAAATAACAATACTTATTATGAGGCGGAGGCCTTTAAACAAGTCAAATAAAATTGATGCCATTCACTTTTTAAAAGTTAATGATAATCTGGGGAATTTCACTTCAACAAACGGCATGAGAAAATGACACAACTTACGAGTGTGAGTAACTCACTCCTGTGCTCATGGGATTGTAAAAAACGACAATTTCTTGAAATGTGCTATAAATTTGCTGGATCCCCTTGACAATGGTTGCGTTCACTCCAGGCAAGTGTAGTCAATTCATATAAACTGGAGCCACAAATCACAAAGCCCCTCCACCGCCGTAGTGAATACTACTGGACTTTTGGGTGGCTCTGGTTAACTCAGTGGACAGAGACGAATAGATGGTGGTCTGTGGCCGACCTATCCATCAGTCCTATCCCCTGGATGGAAAGTGGCTGGTGCGGGGGTGTGAATGAAACGGTGGCCCGGGAGTGATGCACGACGCTGCAAGCTCATAAAGCAGGCCATCAGCTGACCTCTGAGACACGAGGGAACAGGCAGGGCCTTTACAACCATCACCGGATTTAACAGCCAATAATGACTGGAATAACCGCTTAAACCTTTACGGACCTGCACAGCCGCTTGGTAGCAGTGACAGTGGAGCACGGTGGGAATAAAGGGAAAGAGAGTGAGTGATATATTCAGCCAGTGCCCTGACAGGGGCCATGTTTCAACCGAAGGGAAAATGGCAGTTGCAAAGGGAGGGAACCCTGATATGTGTGTCTCTTTAAGTGAAGCCAACTGGCTTGTCCAGTCACATACTGATGAATGCACAATGTGGAGAAATGATCAAGCGAGAGGTGATGCGTGTGGCTTAAGAAATTACAATAAATAAACAAACATAAACAAACATACAAACAAATAAATCTCTTGAAATGATATACTTCACATACCTGATAAGGCATTTACACATTTGATTGGTTTTAGATTGATAAATACAGTCCAGAAGATTATAATAGGAGAGGCTTGTTCAGATTATTTAGAATTAACCACAGAAAACAAGAGAGATGTCTTTCATAATTTTAGTATGTTTCCACCTGAGCACTATTTTCATAAAAGAGTAAAAAAAAAAAAATCAAGAATTATCCTTAAAATGACTCAAAATGCTTCATTCATTGTAAACTGTATGTATTACTTGGTAAACTAAAAATATAACTACAGAAAATTAATATACTCACGATTAAATTCAACTGAATGTGCAGTACATAACTGTTTACCATTTAACTTCAAGTGAACTCAGAATAATAATGTACTGTCTCTGGTCAACATATCTCTTTCTCCTTCATTACAATAGTACTCACATCCTTTGGACTGAGATCATAACACTAATTCATTAACTGTTGGCAGCAAACTAATTTTAATTTACTATAAACTCTCTAAACCTAATAACAGTGCTCATGAAAGAAGGCCCATTTCACAGGCTGGCATGTGTTCAAGCAACATATGCTCACATAATCTCTTAAAAAGCACGATCCAAGTCCAAATTTAATTATGTAATAGCACAAACAGAATCAGAGTGCCGACACAGCAGAGCTCTGATATAGACCGTTCTGCCACTCCACTCCCATTCTCCTCATTTGTTTATTGCTCTTGATGAGTCCTAGCGGTCTCATGGGCCCATGAAGTCCACTAGACGGGCTACAGATGGCTCCAGGACTCTATAGGCTCCTTTCACCACGTTGTTTGTCATTTTCATAAAGTCTACTCCCGATATGAGGTATGTAACTATTGTTATATGATCATAATGCTTTTCATGGTCTCTTAAGCCAATACTTTTAGTGTGTTGTCTCTGAGTTAAAAGTCTTTTAAGTTTGTTGCCTTTTTTTGTATGGATTTACGCTGGTATGACTCACAAGTACTGCTGCTGGAAGTTGTGGCAGTCAGATGGGGTTTAGCAGTTCGAAGGACTAAGTGGGCGGGGTGGGGTGGGGTGGGCATCGCCAAGGCATGTTCATGGTTCCCTGAGCCCTGCACTTCCTCTGGCAACAGCACTCAACTTGCAAAGCACTGAGCTGAGGCTCTTGATCTCTGTAGAGGACAGATAAAGTTTTACCAGTGAATGGTGTCCTGTCCCCAAACATTGCTGAGGGTGTGTAAAAATATACATACGAGCATAAAAACCTCCACGGGTCTCCTACTCAAGACTTTATCCAAGATACCAGGTCACCTTTTTTCCCCCTGTACCAGTATCAATAAATCCTGGGACAAAACTGCATATCTTAAGCACCTTAGTGGCGACTTTTACAGTGCACAGTCTTCACTTGGCACGCAGGCGATAACATTCCTCTCACACAATGGTCTAATCTTCATGGCACAGGTAGCACTGGGATTGTCTTGGATGTGCACTCTGCCGTCGCCCGGGTTTGTCCCAGCATTAGAGCCCTGTGCGTTCCTTTGTGCTTTTTAACCAGTGAATTAAAGAGGATTTCAACAGGGGGATACTTATCGTGGGGGGGTGGGGGGGGGGGGATTACCCCCTTTACTCTGAGATAAACAAATTCACACTAAATAAAGTTGGAAAGAGTTTCACAAACTCGTTCTGTAATCAGGAAGGAGCTGCTGAAGATAATGTTTGATTTAGACATTCTCTTACACAAAGAGTGAGGGGAAAGTGAAGCATTAAGCTATATAGGACAGGGTTCATTCTGTGCACATGTCACAGCTGTGTAAGATAGTTTACAATTTGTATTTATAGGAGCCAATCAGATTGCAGTCTTGAGAGTAAATAAATGAAATTGTCTGGAAGTATTGTTTGTAGATTAAATATTCAGGTCACTTCTCCCAAGAAATCTTTTAATTTTTTAATCCATGCAGATGTTTGTTTTCAGAAACTTTCTGAGGAGCATCCCCAGATGAACACTGAAAGCATTCTTAAGTAGCTAAGTTGTGCTTATACAAAATACCTCAAAGCGTCTAAGATAATACATGTGGATTGAAATGCAATCTGCCTCTCACTTCTCCAATAGATAAGTACAGCCACTGACAAGACCTGGCTTCCTTCGTCTTATCTCACAAACACTTGATGCAAAAATCCTGGTGCATGAATAAGTCTTTCAAGATTGTGATGTAAATATATCCGATTAATCGCAACAAGGAAAACTGCAGCAAACATTACTGTAAAAATGTTACTTTGCTAACAGCTGCATCAAAAAATATTTTTCCTATTCACACTTTTAATCTATGCTAATCTATTGTAATGATTTCATTTTCATTTTAAAAGATTATTACGAACATTAATTTAAAGCAAGGCAATATTAAAAAAGAAGAAGACAAAACTGCATTTGGATAATCTATGCAAAACACACACACACACACACACGCACACACAATTCTTTCCCCCCAGCACTAAAATATTTAATTTTCCTGAAAAGATCCCCAGGACATGAAGGAAAAACATCAGGTCCATGTTCAAGTTTAATTACTGATTTAAAGCAAGTTGAAACCCTGCAGCTTCATCTCTGATTCAAGAGCACAAAACAGACAAGTCTAGTGTGTTAGCAGGAAATGAAGAGAATCCATGTTCTAAAATGCATGAATGAGTGAGTCTATTAAATATCTTTCCCTACTGTTCCTGATTTTAAACGTTCCCAGTTAATGCTTCAAATCATATCAGCGTGTGACATTGAGGATATTCATCAGTGCTCTCTTCACTTTCCCTCCAGTCCACATTGTGGCGCTCTGCTCTCAAAGCAGATGGAGATGAGCGTCAATTCTGGCACCAACCATATGCCTCCCCCTTGCTATCAAACAGATGTGCATGTACGTGCGTGCGTGCGTGCGTGCGTGCGTGCGTGCGTGCGTACGTGTGCGCGCAACATGCATGTGCTTAATGAATCTGCCTCTGAATCTATTACAATCCCTCCATCACAGAGGCCCCATCATTGACATTTCCCAGAGTTTGTTTGAAGAATAGGTCAGGTGGGGGGATAAATTTCCAGAGTGTCCCTCTTATAGGTTTATCCAGACTCTAATGGGCTTGAAAAGTTGCTGTTGGACACAGGGGGAGGCATTTTCACCTAATGAAACCCAAGATCAATAGAGCTGGTTTCTTCTCTCATATATAGTGCAAGTACACAAGGGAAATAAAGTATTATTTTTCATCATCAAATGTATAATGGATATCATTCCTTATTTAATACTTTGTTCAATTCCACATATGCTGCAAAGGGCAAAAACCCCTCTGATGATGTCCCTACGTTACAGGATATAAAACAAGTAAGGGTGTGAGGGTTTAACATCTTACCCAAGTGTTATACGGAAATAAAGTTCATCTCATATAATTGGAATGCACATAGACATTTACGTATTAATCGGCTTTGCCCGGTGCAGTCGACATATTTTAAATCAAGGTTTATGAGTAAAAAAAGACGACAGGAATGAGGAGAGAGCAGATAAGCATGGAGAGGAAGGAAGATGAGACGAGTGCGGCGAGAGCAGTCACATCAGGTGCAGCCGCCCTTATCAGCGGCAGAGAGAGGACCTTTCTTATGTAATCTGTGATTTCATTCAGCCTCCGTATCAGATGATTGTCTGAGAGAAGAAAAAGGCATTTTGAGGAGAACGGGGTGTGTGAAAAGGATCGTCTCCCCAGCAGCTCACCCTTCCATGTCGAACTAGCTGCATGGCACCGAAGGTCAGCAGAATTATTGGAGGCAGGGGTGGCTCCACCAGGGAAGACAATGATATGGCCTTAACCCTCATTTAGAGGTGCCATTTTCCCACCTGACCCCCCTGCTAAAGTGTTATTTTTCCGTGTTATGAAATGTGATAGCTCTCTGGTGAAACAGGAGTCTCCAGTTAAGGAGGTAATACGGTGCGTGCAGCAACAGCAGGACAGGCTCAGCCTTCCCTGTAAATAGGAAGGCTTTGCGGCCTTACTTCTGAGTGCAACGCAGACAGTTCAATCAGGGTAAAACAACGTTCATTTAACCGCTTGGGTAACACCAGCCAGTGGCAGCACACACAGACGCTCTGAGATTGCAGTGTTAGGGGGAGATGATGATAATGTCTTTGAGAATTTCACCCAAACATGTCATTTTAAACTAAAGCTCCTCACTGCACTGGGCCTCTGTAAAGTGTCATAACCTGCTGTTTTCATTACCAGTGCACTTTCTTCCCCCGCTTGTGATGAAGGTGGTATGTGAGCGAATGGTACAAGTGAAACGTATTTTCACATTTTCACATTCACACAATCCATATTTGATGTTGAAAAGAATGCAGCAATGAGGAGGGCTAGTTCAGCATGAGCTGAGGATCATGATTGGAATACTTGTCCAGCATTTACAAAGTCAACTTTTACCTGTGGTGCAATATTAATAAGGGACAAGTAGAAAATCATAAATGGATAATGCCTCTTTAATTTCATACAATATTTTTTTATTAATGTAAAATGATGTGAGTAGAGCACTGAATAATTCAGTTTCAAGTGCAATAGCATATGTAAATCAAATGTCAATGAGAAAAAGATTCATCATAGATGGTGATTATGAATGTTATTCTGAATCTATTAACAACATTTTCTTGATAATTAAATGTTGTCTCTTTTGTTACAGTGAACAACAGTCACAGCGCACTGAATCACCTGCATCTACAGTATATGATAACTGGTGTGTGTGTGTGTGTGTGTGTGTGTGTGTGTGTTATGATGTGAGAGCGCATCATCCGAAAAGTGTGTGTGTGTGTGTGTGTGAGTTGGGGTAGGGGGGTACATCATCTCTCAGCAGCTCCATCTAGGGGAGCGGCGAGTGTCTCTACATTCAGACCTGTTATTTTCTCATGTCCTCTGCAGTTTGGAACAGCGTGTTTTTGTTGTCAGGAGACATTTCTTACTCTAGTAGATCATTCCTGCATATTTGTCACCGATAATTCCTTTGATGGGAGTCATGCAGACACAAGGCTGCACAATCAGGCCCTGCGTTTGGATAATGGTGCCCAGAGGGCTGCGGCACGAGGGAACGCTAGGGGTCAGAGGAACAGGAAGATTACGGGGGAGAGGTGTTGAGGTTGTCACCTCAGGGCCTCCACTCACACCAGCAGAAGGCGCTGAGACCAGGCGCTGCCATCATTCAAAGCAGATGGTATTTTTCATAATGTGTCAGTGCTTATTTTGGGGACGCAGCCTCTGGCAGGCACAGGTTCAAATAGTTATTCGACATGTATGCTTATAATATAACCAAACTGTGGTGTGTTTGGACACAGACCCTGAAGCCTCAAACTGAGAGTCCTCTTTCTTTCCTCCTTCTTCTCGCTGACTTTCTGAATATTAAGCTACAGCTAAGGCGATTGTGACAATGGCTGAACATGAAAATGTGGTGTTTCAAAGTACCGAGCAGAAGGCTGACAACACTGTCCTTGCAAGTACTTTCACTATGGTTTCCCACATGGGCCACACATTCAAGTAACACCATTGTTTGCACTTAAGAGATCATTCCATCTCTAGCTGATTGTCCTATGAATGTGTTGTTTTTTTAGATCACACAAACGAGAAAAAAAAAGTAGGGCACTTTGATGAACTTGGAATAAATCCACTCATTGATCCAAAACACAAGGCATCTGTACAGCAAGAACTTGAGTCTAAATCCACACACACTCACATCACCCAGCACTCACACAAACACACACAAGCATCAGGACCACAAAGAGATAATTAGTAAGCACAGCTGACTCCTTGGATTGTCCTCCATCCTTCCCCCATCGTTTCCCCGCTAATAGGGGTGTGAGTCCCACTTATTAGATGTGATTATCCACCCTGAGCTGTATGTAGATTAGTTTTATTACATCCCTTACCCAGCTTCTCTGTTATTTAGAGAGAAAATTCAATTCAATGATGTAACTTAGATATAAATCTGCTTTTACAGGCCAAAGTCCCACTCCAGCACTGGTTACGACATGCTGGGTGATTAAATGATCAGGCTGACAAGCCCAGCAGCCACACAGGAGGACAGGAAAAAGTACAAAGACCCTCTTATTACAGAAAATCCTCAGCATATCTATTGAGGGTTATATGGTAATCATGTAGGACAACAGGTCTGCACCTCCAACAGGCACACGTGAGTATAGACAAAGAATTGACCTCTGTCGATGTTTCTATTCATCTATCTATACATCCATGCAAATACACACACACACGCACACACACACACGCGCACACACACACACACACACACACACACACACACACACACACACACACACACACACACACACTTATCTCTCCAATTTCCTTACCCAGCTGAATATGATGACTGGCTTTTGGAATGACCTCCAGGCAGAGGACGAGGCCTTATTCTGTGGCTCCCTCCCCTTCCCCACCTCTCTTTCTTCCTCCCACGGAATGAATCTAAGAGACTTGTGACCTTGCTGTGGGTCTGTGAGGGAAATGAGCTATATCTTGTCACAGAGTGAACAGGCCATTTGAAACCTAGTTTGTTGGCTTTGAAAGAGCCGATTGCAGAGGTGATAAGTAGAAGGAGCAGCTTTTATTCTGAAAATTAAAAGGAAGGCCTGATGGATTGTTACAGACCAACATATTGTGTGAGGATCACACAGTGGGACGGAAAGGACAGATGGTAGCTGTGAAGGTATAGCTTATAGTGCTATTGGTCTGCAAGCATGAAACAAAAACAACCAGTGAAGCTTTTCAACAGACGTTATGCCCAGAACTTGGAATATGTTAATAACATTCAGGAGTCAAATTAAATCGAAGGGTTTCTTACTGATGTGCCATCTCTTGGATAGGATTTAAAATTCATTATCTGCACAGTGATCTAAATCCATGCTATGTTTCAGACAGACATAAAATACACAGTCTGGAAATAACCACAATCTTGCATGTTTCTCTATTACAGTGTGTGTGTGTGTGTGTGTGTGTGTGTGTGTGTGTGTGTGTGTGTGTGTGTGTGTGTGTGTCTGTATGTGTGTGTGTGTGTGTATCGCCAAACAAAAGCTGGCATCTCCCATGGTCTGCACAAATGTTTATCTTATGTAAACTCCCATATAGGAGCATCTAATTAGGGATGTCGGGCTGCATGTGGCTGAGAAATCTCAGCCAACTGTCAGGCAATCCAGATCGCTCCCAAATCACGGCTGAGACAAAAAGAGAAGGCGATGTAGGGGGGAATCCAGCAAATGGAAGGAAGACACTGGAGCAGGGGGCAATTAACAGCCAAGGTGAAGCCACTCAAAGAGGATATGTAGACTGTAACCCCCCCTCCCACACACACACACACACACACACACCAACACACATACCCTTATGTGCAAGCATTCTATGGCACTTTTGCAATTAGGCTGTGAATGCGGAGCATGGCAGTGTTTGCCTTAAATGACACATCAAAGAAAAGGTTTTTCAGCACGTAGTCCACTGGAAGTTTCCATGAGAGTTGATAAGTGGGCAGGCCTGGCTAGAACATCAGAGTGGATGAAGTCCAAAGAAAGGTCATGGTGAACCAGCATGGGTCCGTGTCATCCTCATTAAACCTTATTAAAGACCGCATTCTCTCTGTTGCTGGGTTGAGGAGATGCTCCCAACCACAGAACTTTCCTTAGTTAGGAGTTAGGGTGTGTCCTACCTCTCAGAAGGCCGTGGCCTCATGCGGACCTGCTGAAAAAAACATATGACTTGAAAGGCCAAGAGGCAGAGCATGAAATAAAAATAAAGTTAAGCCGAGGTGTTTCTAAACCATCTCCTCTGATGTTGATGATTAGTGGATGAAAACTGCGAGAAGAATGCACTGTTTTTTCCCCTACCTAAAGCTATGATTCACTTTGCATAAACAACAACAACAACAACAGCAGGCAGGTTCCTATGTAGAAGCCACACAATGAGCTCAAGGGTTCCTCATAACATCTCATTATAGTTAATGAGCGCTGTGTGTTTACAATGTGTAGCTCTATAGACCTAGCAGTGTTTACCCATCCCCTCCTCTCAATGGAGATCACTCAGCACACCCCGAAACAAAGGAGGATTTGTTTAGCCATGGGCTGTGTTTCTTTCCCTTTGGATCATAGGGCTCAATCTAGCAGGAACAGGCTGTTAGCACTATCTTCCAAATTCATCACAGCTACCATGGAATCCCCAAAATTATGTGAAGTTACACACCTACATAATTAAGATGGGTTAAACATTGTAAAACACTGCGTCTATAAATATACCCTGACTGCTCCAAATGATCTCAGAGTTCCAGTGTGCAGGAAGGAAAACAACAAAGTTAGTTTGGCCTTTGTTCATTGGCTCCCATTGGATTGAATGGGTTACAATAACGTAGATAGATAGATAGATAGATAGATAGATAGATAGATAGATAGATAGATAGATAGATAGATAGATAGATAGATAGATAGATAGATAGATAGATAGATAGATAGATAGATGGTGTTTTCATAATTGCAGGCAGGTAAACAGTTAAAGTTACTGTTCTTTAATCAAACCAGACCAGAAACTGTGAATACAAAGTCATGGAAATAGGGCTAGGGTAAGGGGGGTAGTGGTTAAGGTTAGTGGTTAACGTTGCAAATCCCTCAAATTTTTTACAACTCTCTTTGAACTGTCATTGTATGTTTGTGTTTATGACCCAACAAGCACCGTAGAACAAGGTTGTATTTCATCACGTCAATTTGTATGGCCTGTCAAATTACATACAAATACAACACTTACTCTGATTGTCTCAAAGTATGTTCGCACCAGAAATCTGCAAAGGCCACCCCTTCTGGCATAGATTAGGCTGGTGTGAAAACATCCTAAGATAACTATGACAGCATTCACTCCGTGTCTCTTCTCTAACTGGAGAATCAGATAATCAAGTCGTGAATCAGGGATTTCAGGGATGATCTGATTGCTGCACAATAAGATTTCAATCTGATTGTATTTCTTTGACAGTGGCAGTCAAATTAATGAATATAGCTCATCTGCAGCGCTTCTACATGGTGGCATTATTAAACAGCTTTTCTGGAACAACACATCTGCATCTGTACAACACATACCTGACTGGCTGACGACAAAATACGCCTATGTACTAATTAAGCAAATAATTATAAGAACCTAAGATTCATGAGCAAAAAGCTGCAGGAGAGTTCTGCACGGTGCACTCTTCTCTTAATCAGTGTGTTAGGAAGCATAGCAATCGAGAGGCTGATTGAGTCCTGTGTTGAGTGTGCGTTAATCTCTGATTAACATCTGCATGATCTCAGGAAGTATGGCACCAGTGAGCCCTCAGTGCACACAGGGCATGAAATACCCAGGCGTGTAATAACATTTTATTTACAAAGGGCCCAGTGGGTACGATGCATGCCAACCCTGCCAAACTGAGCCCGATGCTGCTCACTTGAATGCATTATATTATCTTGGCAATCCAACTGGGGAAAGGAAAAGGGAATCACATTTAGTCACATGCATGGACTGCATAAAAGATGCATGCAATCTGTCCCTTGGTGAAAAAACTTAGATTATTTCTAGTGCTGTCAATAGATTAAAAAATGGAGAGATTAATTCATTATGATCTGTCATTACGTAATCGAATTGATCTCTTTTTTAATCTCACCAAAAAATTGCGGAGAAAAGCCCTCAACTTGAGGCCTACAGCCGTTACTTTCAACCACCAGGGAACGTCACTGTGTTATTTTGTCAGGCTCCTAATAATTAGAAAATAAAAATAAAACAACTGGTCCCCATCAAGTGCTGTAAGCTAACACATTAAGAACACTTTTCTGAGCAATACAAGTATTGAAAACTGATCTTCTTGCTTTTCCTCTGCTTCGGATAATATAGTATAAATAAAACAGACCCATAAATCACAGTGCTGCAAGTTAGCACATCAACAATAACATTGATCATCATCACCATGCAATCACTTCGAATAGGCGACAAAGGAGATAGCAGCTATTGTGGATATCTTCATTTCCCCGGTCATTTGCCTCCTTTAGGATCTGTTGGTTCCATTTTCATGACGGTCTGTGCAACTGAGCTGAGGTTCCACTCACCATCTATAAAGTGTCCAGTCACCCCCAAATAGCTGAGATTGCCAGCTCGCATCCTCCACCAAAATCGGAAGTTTGTTTTTCGTTGCTAACATGAGTAAGCGTTTTCTCGTCTCCTGTCTGCTACTCACCGCAACTCACCCTGCTCTCCAATTCAGGTTGTGACCGTGGTTTTCCACCCCCAACAAGTACATGAAGCCCAAAGCACAAAAACAGATTTTATAAAAAGTCAACTCACATATAAAAAGAAAAAATTAGACAATTAGAGATTGGAAATTAGATTAACGCAATTAAAAATATAATGCACTAAATATTACTAATTAATACATTTAACGCGATAATTTGACACTCCAATTACTTCTTTCCGACTTCACAGGTTGCAAATGAAATCTGATGTTCGTGGAAATTTACCCAATTTCTGTCATTACATTTTCCAACATTTACCTATCACAATTTTGGTCTCAATAATGCTTTGTGTACTAAAGTAATATGATATTAGCATTGTAAGAGAAAGCATATCTAAATGACAAACAATCCACTATCACAGTGAACTGTTTCTGGCTCGATCAAATCCAACCCTCACTCATCTGCAGCTCTAGCGTCTCATCCAAATATCATGACTTCAACTTAAAAAAGTGGGGATGGCAGCAGCCACAATACCAAACTCCAGCTTTCAAAACTGTCCACAAACCAGTAGAGTGATGTCACAGCTGCTCCAGACGGTACTTACATGCTGTCTATGGTCACATGTGGTTATTAGGAATTGAGCGGTGGTTTCCATAACCTCCCATTTGTCTGCAGTACTATCTGAATCACCTCTCCACCAGAGAACCGCAACTCCAATACAGCCTTCTTAAATCAAACACACATTTAGTCAGGAACCCACTGGATTATGATCAGTAAAGCACAATCTAAGCTCACGGTGAAGGAAATATCCCCATAAACAAATAACCAGCATTATTTTAGGTATTTTAGTCGGTGTTTCCCGCTTCAAGTATCTTATAATGAATATATGCAGAAGTCCACTAGAACAGAAGACAAACACAACAAACAGAAACAAACAAAAAACAGAACCTTCACTTTCACTATATGATAAAAAGAGGCAAGCTACCAGTATTGCTGTCAATGAGAGCAACGCCTTTCAAACTGCTTTGGTGTCCTACAAAATTACCATATGAGAAGCTATTTACCACTCGACAAAATGTCTGTGTGTTTCCACTAGAGTTCAGTCCGTTCCTGTGATGGAACAAAATGAAAAGCCTGCCTTACTTGTTGCACGCAATTAAGCGCCTGCAAAAAGACAGTCGGGGCAGTTTAACATTTCATAGGGCTGTAATTATTCTTTAACTGTTAGAAAGTGTCGTCCCCTAGGAGCCAATTACTTGAAAAGCGCTCATCACACACAAGATATATACAAACAAATCCTTCAAGCACAAAGTAAATGTTTAAACATTAAAAGGGATGAGCAGAGGAACCCATACCAATCAGTTTTGGTAGGAGCTAATTACTAATAAGAGCAGCAACCCCGTTGTGTTAGATAATTATGACACCAACTTGCACCTCAAGCACACAGAGCCCTTGGCTGACTGATGTACTGTGGTTCTTATAATCACTGGGGGAGAGAGAGGAATCAAACAAGAGGTTCGTATGAGCTGCAGAGGCCATGAAGATGGACGCAACTTATTGGCATCAGCACCTCAGCCCATGTTTACAAGATACCCACTTATTAAGAGTGTCAGTGGCAATACCATTTGTATGATGTGATTTGAAGAAGCGCTCTTTTTTGTTTCCTTTTTCTGGCAATAAAATAGGAAAGTCATGGACTTAGAGGAATCACCGCATAAAATTCAAGTTACTGCTTCTTTATGAAAAGAATAAATACATTAAAAATCCTCTCACCACCCTAAATTACATTTATTCTTTAAGGAAAATAAAAACTCAAGAGTCAATAATAACTTAAGTGACTTAGATGGATAATTCTTCAGTTCAGCAATCATATTAACCTCCACTTACGCTCTACATCTGCTTGGCCTGTTGTTTGCTTATCTAATCAATCTCCCTCAGCCTTGTTCTTTAATGTCCTACCACGTTTGGCCATCTCTAAATACCCACTAATGCCTGGGAAACATCAGGCCCTCGATGATAGCTCGGTAAATCTCAAAATGTAATTTATTTCCCACTCATGCAAGCACTCGAGCTAAACGATTATGGCTACTGAGGAGCAGCGCACTCTATAAGATAAATATTGATTGACTGGAGGGTTTGTTAGCTACAGTTAAGAACTAGGTCTGAGTGAAAAGAAATGTCTATGAAGTAGAGCGGGTGAGCGGTAGTGTGTGTGTGTCTGTCACTCAAGAGAATGGTCATTTTTTCTTTTACTCTGTTTATGATAATATTTTACCACATCTATTTTCAAGGTTACAGGGTTTTTTTAGGTTGATTAATTAATTTTGCGTTGAATGTGGGTGAATTATATTACTCACAGCTTCAACTGTGACTACTGTGACTATAACACATGAAGTACCTTCATGTACCAATATGTTGCAAGAATTGTGAGACAAATGACATTTACAGCAAGTGACTCACAAAAGAATTCATTTCTAGAGCCATACTTCCTGTTCCAAAGCTGAGTTAGCGTGACAATAATGGCACATATTCACGTTCATTATTGAGCTTTAATGTGTGTGTGCATGCATCACAAAATCAAGTTCCCATGACAAAAATGAATAAATACTGGGAGAATAACTTGCAGTTGGATTGAAGTAAAGTTAAGATGACTTTAGGTGTCAGTGAGGGTTAATGTTAGGCTAGGGCTGTTTCTGATAAGGGTTAGAGAGAGAGGGTAAATCTTCAGGAAATTAATGTCGGTCAATGTAATGTCCTCTGAACTGAAATGTCAACACAACTGTGTGTGTGTGTGTGTGTGTGTGTGAGTGTGATCTGTTGTAAATGACAAACAAATAAATTAGCAGGATATTACCTAAACACTTATATGTGAGAGGACCTTTTTGTTTACAAGGGAACACACAGACACACACACACATATATATGCATGCACGTGCACACATGCACACACACACACACGCAGTGTGGCTCGTTTCATCATTCTTGACATGATATTGTTGCAGCATCTCAAGAGGCTCGGGCATAACCTCAAAATCCTGTTTATTCAAATTAACATTGGAACTCCAGTCGCAACACAGGAAACCTTTTACGATGGAATATATAAGATGGATTGCCTCAAAAAACATTATTGGATGTGCTGTCAAGCTGTTGCAGTGTCGCTTGGGTAAAACCTTATTTAGTTATTTAGTAGAGTTATTACTGTCCACTTCTTTCTCAATTTAATGAATATTCTGACTTGTATATACCCATAGACAATAATGTGTGTGGAATGTGCGTGTTTACATCCTTGTGTGTGTGTGTGTGTGTGTTTATGCCAGAGTGTGTCATACTTTACTCACAAAACACACTTACCATGCACATGTTACACAATAAAGTTCCACCAGGGTAAACAACATTGTGTTGTTGACGTGTGAGACAGCGAGAGAAACAAAGCTGTCTCAAATCCCATTTGGGCTGAGAGGCAGCCCATATGGAAAGTTACCAAATAGTGCTAATACTGCTAATAGGATGTTCCACTCTAAATAGGAGCTCATGTTAATACCCAGATTTTCATTCATGCTGGAAATTGTAGTTTTAAATTACAGTTTAATGCTTCAGATTTTTAATAATAAAAAAAAGCCCCTCGAAAAACCTTCACAGCAACACAAAAATTACCACAGCCTCTGAACAGAGCCTCAGCCTCCCATTGTCAGCCAATTACTATGCAATCTCTTTCTTATGACTGAATAGCTCACTGTTAGCAAATAATGAAAAGGCAATTATGGCAAAGCTGTGTTCATATTACCCTCTTCATTTTATGCAGGCTGTAATTATTGTCAATCCTAGAGGCTTACTCTACCATGTAAGAGGCAGCAGGGAAGAAAATGGAGTGGGCTGGTGCATGGCAAATTGGAAATGTCACAGCTACCTTTTTATCAGCACCACTAGACCCCTTTTGTGCGTGTGTGAGTTCACACACACGTGTGCGCATGGACGCACGTGCACTGCAAACATACATGACCATAGGTGTCCCATTAAGCACACACTCCAGCGGGGGTGGGTGTTTATTTACACATTAACGCACCATCATTGCCAATCCTAATTCACCAGAGAAAGGAGAGAAAACACACACACACACACACACACACAAAACGGTGTGCAGTTTTTTTTGCAGAATCGTCACCTCAAGCTGCAGCTTAAGTACAATGCTAAAGGGTGAGGAAAGATATAAATAAATGGATAGATGAAGCGAGTGTGAGAAAAACACATACACTCTCCCTCTTCCTCATACACACACACACACACACACACACACACATTCCTTTTGTTCTTCCTTTTTTCCTGAAAACAACGATTCCCCAAAGACTCCTGGTTTTCTTTCCCTGCCAGTGTCTAACAGCAAAGTGGTGGATATATTCCTTTTGCCTTGGCCCTCATTAGCTGTCTCCATGCTGTTCAGTAATAGGGAGTGGCACATAAATGATTCCCTTTATAGAGTTTGATGTGCCACACTGAGAGGACTACAGCCCCGTATGGACAGCACCCCCCTCCTCCTCTTCTCATCAACCCCTTCACCACCACCCCTCCTCCACATGGAGTGCACGGGTGGGAGGGTGGGAGGGTGGTCAGGGCTAGAGGAGAGAACAGTGTGTGACACACATGACAAACACCTTTCCACATGCTGCTAATTCCAATTGGTGGCGATGACCCTTAAAAGTGTTGTTTTAACAACGTCTCCCTAAGTGGCAGGAGCAGACGTACATATTTAAGCCGGGACATTCATGAAGGCCCACGCATGGGCACAACGGTGGCGCACACAGCATGGTGACGGGGAGACGAGAAGGCACGGAGAGATCTTTTGTCAATACTCTTGCATGCATCCCTGACAAATCAAAGTGAATAAACAATGTTATGATTCCGCCGTACCTTGACAGGCGAGAAGCAGGTCTACTAACACGATTCTGACGGCAGACTTTCAAGGTCAGCCTTTAAGCTCTTTAGCTGCACAGTTTCAAGCTTTACACCAAATTCGACTCGACGTTCACATACCTGGCAAGCACATTTATACTATATTTTTATAGTTATTTTCTCCGTTCTCTTTTCCCCCCGCTTCGTCCCACAGAAGCAGGTGCTGCTCCTTTTGTGTTAACAAGATTCTTGAAAGTGTGCATGAGGGAAAAGTGCATTTCTTAAAGGGAGGTGTTTCACTACACGAAGCTGTCTTCCCTGAGACACTTTTCAAATGGATACTGAAGCCTGTCACAGTCATATTACTTTACCTGGAACATA
>CAAKHB010004056.1:151079-163257 GCA_901007665.1 Aeoliscus strigatus
GTGTGTTGTCATTTAGTATCAAATGCTGCACAACAGAGGAAACAGACTGCATACTTTGCACCCACCTCTCTTTAAGCCTACATGTCCATATGCTTGATCGATTGTTGCTCACCTTTATGAAAGTCTAGTGAAAGACAGAAGAACATCCATTGTTTCCGTCATGTTTGAAATTTTACGTAATCAATGGAAAATTTATACTAGGCGCCGTCCTCAGAAACACAACATGGGGCCACAATCAAATTGTGATCTTCTACTCATTCAAAGGGCCTTCTTGTTGTGATTGTCATCTGCCACTTGCCATTGAAATGTGTTTTTTATGTTTCTCATCACACTGAATGTCAGCATCTCTTACTGAGGGAGTCAAATCCATCTGATGATTTTCTACACCACTCAAATGGAAATGGTGCATGTGACAAAACAGTGATATTAACATAATAAAGGAATTCCACGTACAAAAACCTGAACATCTGCTGGGTTGGAGAGTAATGGATAGCATTTCTTTGAATCCAATTGATGGATCTGATGGCGCGCAGACAGTCATTCACATCATAATGTCTCAGGAGAGGCCAATAATAGGAACAACATGGGATTAATCTCAACACTCCAGACACAGACGAGAGAAAATCTCCATTGGGTCCATAGATCTAAAAAGAAATTGCTATAAACAAATTTGTTTGAGAGTTTTCTCTTTTTCTCTCATGTGGTAGCTTGGCAAGATATAAAGAAGGCCAAAGAAAACAACATTGTACCAAGTCTCGTGTGGGGATAAATATACATATTTCTATTTCTATGAGATAAGAAAATAACAGCGTTGCATGTCAAACAACACTTTGATTAAATTGAGGTTTATACAAATGAACATAAAGAGGAATATTAAAATTATTCTTTATAAGGACAGTGACAGCTCCACAGAGGCACTGATGCAGTTGCTCAGAAATTTTAAGTTGTTTCTGCATTTTTTTCCTTGATTTTTTTCTTTTTATTTTCTCCTGCAACTAATGGTGATGTCCATTTCAGATGTGTTTTCCATTTAATGAAACACCTGAAAGTATAAATAGTCATTTAGAGGTAAAGAAGTAAAGAACTACTGCTTATGAAAAGCATTAAAAAAAAGTTCCATGATAGTGGTTTAATTATTTACAAAGTATCTACAAATGTGACCACTAGTTAGCAGCTGGCATTCGGTAACGACGAAAGGTATGAAACATGGTTCATAAACTTAATACTAAAGCTCCGATCACATTAGTTCACTCATTAAGAGAATTTATGATTTCATGCCGCTCTGACCACTGTCGGCTGTCCCTTTGAAACATAAATGTTTTCCATTAGCCTTAATCATGTTTAATTCTGGTGATACGTTCCTTCCTGACGCTGTGGTCCACGTTGGCCTGATGACTTCTGACAGAGGCAGAAAATCAAAGTGAATAACAGACATATTTAATATGTGACGAAGATCCCGCCGACTGGGGTTCACACAGCAACCTGAGCCTGATGGACAGATTCCTTCTGCGCTGACCTCCAAGACAATTGTTTAATAATAAATATGCGCCGTCTGAATTAAAGACACTGCACTACATTTTTAATGTAAATGTATTTCTGCATTCAATTAAAAATGAATGATCACAAGGCTCTCCTCCGCAGACTCGGGATCCCTGCTCTGCTGTTTGACCGGTGGAGTTGGGCGCCGGTAAGACCAGGTTTGAAGGATGAGCAGCCCAAGAGGGAGATTCTGAAGCAAAGAGGGAACTCGAGAGAGTTATCTAGGTACACGTATACGTCTACTGACATTCTTTTAAAGACTGCCCAACCTGTACGAATAACCATGACTCTTGGGCTGGTGATTAACGTGCTGGCTGGAGGTTTAAATCACTCTGGGGGAGAGCTGTCCCAATGTTGGACTGTGTGATATACTCCCCAGCAGACCGCCTCTGATGGGAAGAGCATTGCTGATGGGAAACTAAAATGTGATTGCAGCGAGCCGGGGCAGGACTTAGGCCTGACCTGAAAGGGTCTGGGCGTAACATAGAGGCTATCACATTAACCTGACAGGGGCTCCTTTAATAGGGTCCAGGGCTTAAACTGATATATCAATTTCCCTCCACGCGGACGACTTCAAAGGCCAGAGCTCATTCTCACCGCTTGTGTTGGCCCCCCATCAATCTCTGGCCGCAGTGGGCATCATCACCTCCGGCCTGAAACAAGCCAGGATAAAGATCAGCTCGGTAGACGACGACCAATCAGCAGGTTTGGCCTAAGTGTCCACTTGTGGTCAGAGACGAGGCTGTGTCAGTAAGTTCTGCTTATTCTGTTCTGCCTTAGTGATTGCAGGGGACCAGCGATATCATGGTAGGGAAATGCAAAGCGGTAAACTGGTTTCAACAAGCAGGTCAATCACTCTTCAGCTTCAGTATGAAAGAATGGCTGTAATTATAATCTTGGCTGACAAACATTTATTTATCTGTGAGCACTAATTACCCATGTCACACTACAGGTGTAATTTAGCAACACAAACCCTGGCATTTACCTCTGCTGACAACTACAATGATTCCGATTCAGTAACAAGCATGGCACAGCACGTTCCAGTTCATCTCTACTTGTTTGTATAGAAACACCAACCCCCTCCCCCCTCTCCCACCCCTCGCAACAACAAGCAACGCTTTTCTTTTTGCTAAACTCTCTGTTCTCACAAATCATATCAAAACGCTTCTCTCACAGTGCAAGCCCTCCAGGGTTCTGATGTCACATTCACTGTAACACTCCGCTGATGACTGACATATGCTTCACATGAATGTGGAAAAAATAAGAGCAGAAAAAAAGAACATACACACAGACACCCTTTTTTTTTGTTTCTGACTTTTACGCTAACTTGTTTTGTCAAAACAATTCCCGAAGAAATTAAACGACACATTACTCAAGTCAAACCTGAAACCCAGATCTGCCACAACAAACCTAATCCAGTTTGAGCGGCGTCTGTGTTGTGGTGTCCTTGGAGTGTGTGTGTTTTTCTTGTACCCGGGCTTAGGTTTCAGGAAGTTTTAGGCCTGGAATCAGTCATCAAGGGGTGGCAAGGGAGGGGGGGAGAAAAACAAGAGCTCTTGCAGAGCTGATAATGGCCATGCCTTAAAACATTTTAGCAACTTTCACTCGTGTATAAGGTGTACATGATTCTGCAGAAATTACTAGAAAGTGAACATGTGGCTAAATGCTCAGTGCACACACGCACTCATACACACATACGCTCTTCGGTATCACACTCAAATGACGAATCCCATATGTGAATGAGCAGAATTACGTGCGATTTCAGTCGGGAGGAAAAAGTCCATATTTGCCACAGAGCTCCTTTCAGCTCTCACCTCGTGATCAGAGGCATCATTTAGACAAAGAACAAAAGGCAGCAAATATTTGGGGAAGGTGAGGGGGGTAAAAAGGGGGTCTGTGTAGTGAGTTGCAAGAGTGAAACTGAGCAGGGCGGCGCGCCAAAAAGAGCCCGTTGGTGTGGGCTACAGTTTGCAGCGCGTAGCAGGCAAAGATCTATGAATACAGATCAGGGGAGATGTGAGGGAATTTTACAGCAGGTATTGTCTGTCACTCACCCCGTCTGTCTGTGTGATCACTGCCTCCTTGGCGGCTGTTTCATCTTCTTACACACACACACACACACACACACACACACACACACACACACACACACACACGCACACACTCACACACACTCCTCCCCCAGCTACATGAAGGGAGACCTGGTGCTGAGGTGTGCCCTTGCCAAAAAGTGACAGGTGTTCCATCAGGAAATCCAAAAATCAAAAGGCCATTATTCCTATTATATGTTATGATAGCCTGCTTATGTCTGGCTTTGTGTAAGTTACTGACATCTGGATTTGACTAGCATCAAACATAATGTGAGTGTGAAAAAAATTTAGCCATGACATGAAAATGTAAACATTTTGTATAGCACCGACTTTGATTTTTCGTTCTCTTGTGCACACGATGGGAAGAAATTGCTGGCAAGCCACGTGCCTGCATAGCCTGAAGCCCTTGAACACACACTGCAAATTATGCCTTCAGTGAACATAAACACAGAATTTACAGCAAGACACGGCACCTTACATACACACAGACTCGAATCTCACCTTCTCTCATCTCAGAGCATCACCACTGAGCCAAACCTCACTGCATCTCTGAAAACATCCTGCTCTGCCTTCCAGACACAAGCAAACAGGTGGATCAAGTTGGGCGTTGAATAGAACCCCCCCCCCCCCCCCCGACAAACCAAAGGGGACAGACTTCTCTCACACACATGCTGAGCTGATGCATTCAGTTTTGTCTGAACAAGTGTTTTGCTTTTGCACGTGAGTGTCAGCGTTTATTTCAAGCATCAGAAGAGCTAAAGACACATAAAGCTGCCCCAACCGTTCAATCACTGCACTCGGCAAATGGAGGCAGGCCTCCGGTCTCAATCAAGCTAAGTGTAGTAGGCAGCTGTTGTGTGGCGGATGGAGTGTGTCATTAATTCAGTAAATACAGCTTCTCTCATGTGTCTGAGAATCGACCAACTCAGACCACATTCAGTGCAACAGCTTCACCAACATCTGGTTAAGTGGATGAAGCTGTGGATGAATCAGCACAGCAAGGAAGTACATTTAAATACTGTTTTGTCAAGAACAAGGAGTGAAGTTTGAAATCATAGTATGGGGTTTACAAGGATGTAAAGGAAATGAATAAATCACTGGAAGCTGTTTCTATCGGGTCCTGTTCCAGTTGTAACTCACTGGATGCAGATGGAGCAAGGGCCAGTCAAACTGACTTGTATTGTTCACTAACACAGAGGCAACAGCATTCTGACTCTTCTGACTTTTTTTATGGGCTCTCAATAATCTTCTTCTGACACAATATTTGCTGGGCTGGAGAAAAATACGAAGAGACATGGTCAGTGGTTTACCACAAAGACGTCTGGGAGCTGGCAAGGGCAGCGTGCCGAGGTGTGCATCCACCTTGGGACTGTGCCAGCATGTTTTTCCTTTTTTCGTTAGTTTTTTTTTGTTTTTTTAGGACTGCAAACAGTCCCTGGAGAAGAATACACATAAGCACTACCGTGACATGACAGTCAGTGGGATGACGACTGTCTGACCACTGAAATCAGATCCAACATCCAACAATAAATGATTGGCGTACAGCTAAACATCACAACTATATATAAGAAATCATTTATCATTTTTATATTATAATATATGTATCATATTTACGTCATTGCAGATATGCAGTATTTTCTTAATGAACCTTTTTTAAAAAATCTAACCCTATGTAATGTTTTCCCTCAGCGGCCATCTTGCTTGTATGAATGAGCTTCACACACTTTTCTCTGAATTCAGCACAGTTGAGGATTTGTGGAAAATTAAATAACCTCAGGATTGAGCTACTTTAGGAAGGCCAATTAACATATTTGCCTCCAGAGGAAAATATTGTCTGAAGTTGAATGGACGGTAATTTTACGCATGGATTTTTTCCATCCTAATTCTTGGAGCTTAGAATAATCCTGAGAATGTTTTACAGAACAAGAGGGGGGGGGGGGTTAACACTCTGTGCCAAAGCTGATGTGGTTTCATTTGAGAGAATGGTGTGTCAAAACAAATAGCAGAGCTTTGAAAAGGGCTACATGTTCGGTTGCGTTAATTGAACATGATTCAGAGATTTAATTCCGTCTGCTCGTATGTTTTGACTTAAGTGCACTCGTGTCGTTTTCACTGAGCTGTGACCCAGTGGCCAGAATACCACACTGGCATTTCTTTTTTTTTTCTTGTTTGTTGTTGATGTGAATATTGTGGTTTTACTTGAAAAACAACTGACTGTGCATCTTATTCTGACAGCTGCACTGGTGAGTCCCATCCAAGTTTGGGAAGATGAATGTTCCTGCTTGTCCTTAATGGTGTATTGTTTTTAGACAGAAGTTCTGTTTGGCCGCTGTGATTTTGGTCAACACTCCCCATAGTTTGGTGGTAATCTCCTGTGTCCCTACCCTTGGGTGACTAATCCAACATATCCATTTCAGTTGAGCCTACAATATGTTCCACTCCAAAAATGTTCATCCAAGCTCTGAACTTGGAGCTTTTAATTACCTCCAAGTTTCCTCCATACATACAGAAAATGGGGGGTGAAATTCCAGAACAAGTCTCAGTATACCTCCCCCGAATTCTACCCCACCATGCATAAAGATCAGAGTCTTATAAGGTTGGGATAACACTTATTACTTCTCATTAGTGGGTAACCTGATGCACACTGACAAATCCAACAGTTGCTGCGGTCAGCTGCTGATGCCTCCAAATGGCCCTCGTCGCTCTGGGAAAGGCGCGGACCAGACGTCGAAGTTGTCCCCGAGTCTAGTTTAGTATGGCTTAGCATGAACCCCCACTGTACTGTCGCCTCAAGGACCAAACCAAAGGGACGGTTAAAAATGGGTTTTAAGTCTCCAATGGCTGACATCCGCTGCTTCAAATCATTACGGCTCCACAGCCTCTCGCCTGCCTCGAACACTCCGGTGGAGTCATTAAAGCCAATGTGTAATTAAAGTTGGTATAAACAAAGCCGTTTTCCCCAGGTCTTTTATTTCTCCCTCAACCATGGGTGGATTTCTCTCTCATTTTCACACATGCTTTCTTTTTGTCTTGCTCCCTTCGTTTCTCTGTTTCCCTGTGTGTCTCAGTTGACACATCAGAGAGGTAATTCCCATTGGCTCCCATTGTGGTGGCAGGCATGGACGAAAGGCCTTCAGCCTAATTAGAAAACTAAATACTCTAAGTAATGCCTAACCCCTGGGAATACAACTGACATATCCCTTACACATGTGATGTGGAAGGACCCGGAATGCCACTGGGGTGTCTTGCTGAAATACCCTGAGCTTCTCCCCTTTGCACAGCTGTCCACACAGACTTCTGCACTTAAGACAGGCTCACTTTCGTAGTTATAATATAAATTTGTGTCCTTAGTGCTGCAACACAGCTAATGCTAAATATTTAATTCCCGTGGGGGCTAATTATGGTTGAGTACTGGCAACACAGATCCCTTTTTTCACTTCACATAACAACTGTAAAAGCAATTTAAGCATTTTTCAATTAATTAAACACATAGTCTTTCAGTAACCTCTTGTCATTTTGCCCTCCAGGACCATAGCTAATTTGTGTAGAGTAGAAAAGGGAATGAGGAAGGAGTGGGGGTGGGCACTGTTTTCATCTTTGCAAAATGCTCCTACAAAGGAATTAAAAGGGAAGACGAGAAGAATAATTTTCATAAGAGATCACACTCTGCCCTGTAGTATTGTATGTGAGGTTTTGAAGGTTATGAACCTCATATATCAGATGACTGGAACCATGAGCAACCAGCCCCCATTATGTTATCAAAGCTGTGTGAGATAGTCTGGCCATGACGCTAATCCCTGATGTATTTTTAGTCACAACTGACTGATTAAGTGAAATTACTATATCAGTGATAAAACAGGGTTCTCAGAAAACCCCTTACAAGATTGAGCAGCAAGCAAGAGAGCTCTTTAAGCTACTGGGAATCTAAATGAACTTGTACAACAGTGGCCAAGTGCATGACAATATGCTGAAGATGACTAGTAGAGAAATTAAGATAAGGATATATTATTATTATAATATGCTGAAATTATCATTTTCTGCTATAAATGTCAATTTCCATTGTGCCACTGGGCCAGTTCAACTATGAAAACAGCCTTCCTTTCATTTATTTATATCTCCATGGGAGAAAGACATAAAGGAAGGACATCATGTCATTATAAGTATGGTCAATTTTGGAGGACAAAACGGGAGCATAAACTTCACGCCATCTGATACACCTTATACTTTCTGTTTGTGCCCCTTTGGGTGGAAGTGCACATGTGCGAGGTTTTACAGGAGGGGTGCTGGCACACCCATCTTCAGCTCCTGTCTGTGAGAGATCAGAAGCAGGCTGTGAAATCCAGCTAATAGTCATTATGGATCCTGGTGCCTGCACCACCCTTGAGTACCTGCTTGCCAAGGCGGATCCCTACTGCTTCATATTTGCATTGTGTCATCTTATCAGCATTCACCGAGAGATCACACCGCAGACTGACAGCCACACCGCTAATATCAGTAAATAAGGCAGACGGAAGAGGAATGAGATGTCCTGTACTTGGCCAAACAGAACAAAGGGATTATACAACAGCACAACCTTGTGACACTTGAAATAAGCTGAGCAATATTATTTTTGGCCTGATGTAAAATTAATGACCACATGGGCCGAGCGATGCAATGCCCCCCTTCTGTCCTGAGCGTGCGAGGAAGGGTGAACTCTTAAGAACCCTCTGTGCTCAGTCACTTCTGGGCCCATGCAGTCAATAAGGCTATTTCTGATCTCCGGATGGCTAGGGTTTCAAAGCACGTTCAAATGGGCTCCCACAAAGCCGGAAGCACCAACCTCAGTCAGTCTTCTCCCTCCCTGTCTCACTTCCCTCCTTCACTCTTTCTCTAAATATTGAGAGGGAGCTCAGCTTGCCTGCCCCCTTGGTAAAGAGGGGAAGGCAGGGGGGCTCCCTCCCCTTCCACATGTAGGCTGGTGAGGAAAGACAGGGAAGCGCAGGGTCAGGGCTCCCGGTGCTAAGCTGTGAAAAGGCAAACGTTTGGCAGAGTAATTACACGCTGCACTGCTCTGGGAGTGATTAGTGATAGTTGTCTGTTCAAAGTGTTTGGAGCTCACAGCCTTTATGGGTTACGCTTGCATTCACTTCACCTAATGTCTAAGATTGCATTTGCATCAGGAGGAGAGCGGCATGTGTCAACATAAACACGGTGGCCATGAAGCTCCTGATAGTGATTTCTCTGACGGGCCAAATATATTTTACTGCAAGCCTCTGAAAAGATGATTGTGTTTTTGTGGACTGGGTTGTGCCTCCACCATCGTCATTTTAGTTAAACAGTAAAAAAAAAAAAAAAAAAAAAATGTGCTTACACCAGTGTCAACAATCAAAATGCATTTGAGCTGTATCAGATGCCATGACATTGTCTCGTTAGAAAAAAAATATATAATTTCCTGGGTATAATACCCTCCCTTGGCATCCTCTCACACGCCCAGGTCAGGTGACACTGCGCTGCATCGCAATCAACGCCACGGTGCGACCAGGCTGTGAATCTTTGATGTCACTGGTGTTTGTGTTTGTTTGTTTCGCCATGTGATCAGACACTCTCACAGAGCAGAGGAAGGTGTTTAGGTATCAAATAATATCTATTTCCTTTCTTGGCAAGCAAATCTGGATTACTTCCTCTCCAGCAAATAGATGTGATCAGACTGTTGTGGTTCTAATTATCTCTGTCGCTTATATAAGTATAGAGTAAAAAAAAGAGTATAGAAAATAGTTTTTAGCATGATTTGGGGCCTCAAACACTTCCGACTGTTATCAGTCAAAGGGATGATAGGTATCTCATACTCGTAACAAGGCGAGACGTGGACAAAGGCTGCAGATTTGGGTGGCAAAGGAGAGTAGAAACAAACACAGCCACGGACAGAAAAGGAAATACCCCAGGGACTTTCTGGGATTGAGGAGGAGGTAAGACGGTACCTGTAGTGCAATCCTCTCCAAATCTACACCAGGTGTCAGGCATTAGGGAGAGCATCTCTGCAGGGCAGCGTGTCAGATGTTGGACAAAACGGATACTCCTTCGAAGAAGTAGTGCATGAGGAGGAGGAGGAGGAGGAGGAGGAGGAGGAGGAGGAAGAAGACCTGGGGCTCAACAGAGTGAAAGGTTACTGACTAAAACGGTAAAATATTTGCCTGTTTGTTTTTTCCCATATTTACCCGAAATATCTAGATTGTGAATGTGCAATTACATGTGTTATTACCCCACGATCACAAAATAAGTTTTATTGATTTCAAATAGATTATGAATAACAATGTCCCACTGAGATGTTCTACAAAAGACAAATGATCACTGTTTTATTTGTGTTACAATAAAAAGCATAGCTGATACTCTTTATCACGGATACGATCTCAAAATTGAACACCTGGCTCCCTCTCCATTTCACGCGAGCAAGCTTTTTGCATGTGCAATTATCCTGAAACAAACAGCAGCAGTGGAATACATCAGAACCATGAGAGAGAAAGGAACATGAAGCCATGTTGGCATTGTTGCCACCGCAGATTATACATGACACACCGAATAATAGCTGCTGATTGTAAGATGTTTAAAGGAAACTTAATACCACAGCACTGGGAGATGGAGAATGAGACTGGGCAAGTGCAGAATGCAGAGTGGCAGGAGGAAAGCAGCAATCTAAATTTCTAATGCTGAGGATGTTGCCTATTCTGTGTTTATGAAACATGGCTGTCGGGACTACAAAGGTAAGGGGATACAGCATGAAAGTCCGCCCTGACAAACACACACACACACACACACACAGCAACAATGCTGCAATGGAATGCACGACAGAACATAATACTCCACCTCCTCCTCCTTCTCCTCCTCCTCTCCCCTAAGCAGTCTCATTTGATTACAGTGTAGCAGGCCCCAAATTAACCCCTCCGTCCCGTTTCTTACTCCCCACTGGTGTTATGAGTAGGAGGTAAAACACAACTTGCCAAAGTGGCTTAGGACGGGAGGATACTGTGGAGGAGAGCCCCTCATTTGAGGAACAAAAGAGCACACGAGCAGGCGAGCAGAGGTGTCCGCGAGTGTGGCGTCTGAGGCAGAGACTGCATGTCTGATGACGGCGAGGCAGCGTATCGTTTACAAGCTGCCTCAGCAGAAGCCCATCACATGTCCGTGTCCAGCCACCGAGTTCGCCCTCTACTTAAGGCAACAAGAGTCAGGCTCTGCATTACAAGCCTATTAAAAGATACTTTTAATTATGCCCCGCTCTCCTGGGATCACTTCTTCCATGAACTCTGTATTTCTTTGGCATGTGCACTTAGGAGTGGCACCAGAAGCATGTGTTGTTTTCTCCCTCCAATTAAAGGGCACGTTGACAGATTAAGGCTGCTTCTGGTTTGTGCTCCACTAACGCATTTAGGGGAAGATGATGAGCATGGGGGGAGAGAGAGAGAGAGAGAGAGAGAGAGAGGAAGAGAGGGAGACAGAGAGAGAGAGAGAGAAAATAATGCACATGAACCCTGAGGGATTAATGTGTTTACATTACCTGGGCTGTGATCTATCACCAACCTCGTCAACTTCCATTATGCATCACATACATAAGCACCAGACCTGGGAGCCCTCACAACTCACTCATACTATTGCAATGGGATTAAGTCAGTGCAAATATCTGGGGTAGAGCTCCCACACTGTTTTAGCATTCTGCTAGTCATTTGATTTGGACGTTGGATCACTTTACCATCATGAAGGCATCGCAGGAGCACCTCCTACACGCCTCAAGAATGTTTAAGTATGGGATTCAGATGATTACCATATGGCACCTATGGCGACATTTAAAACAAACATGAAATTGGGCAGCACGTCTGGTAAGTAACAATCTCACAGCACCTCAGATCACATCTGTGGGAGGACGAAGGGACTGCTGGGGAATTTTTTTTTCCCCCCAGCTGGTGGATCTGCATTGCGTATAAGAGACCTGTCATCACATCGACATCGACAACAGAGTCTGCAGCAGGGTCCCTGGGAGAGCTCACACTCAAGCTTCATTATATCCGATCAATATTCATTTAGTCACTAAGCCTATCGACTCTTTTTTCAAATAATATTACAGGTCATTTGTCTTGTAATGGAGTGAGCAGACTTATCCCTTTTATACCCTCCCCATTTGGAAAAGGCGATATGGTGGATGCGCTCACTGGATACAACTGTAAATACATAATTTTGATAAAACACTGAAAAATCAATGGGTGCTTCCTGTGATCCATCTTGAGCGAATCAATCATCATCTGGGCATGTGGCGTTGTGGATCAGGGGGACGGCGTGGCAGTGAGGGAAGGCTGCAGCCTTTGCCTGATACCTCTCATTTTGGAATCGCTCCTCATAATAGGGTCATCATTTCATCACTTAGGCAATCCAGAGCGCTGCCATTCAGCCTGGCGGGGCTCATGATGAGGAGAGGTGGAGGTGGTGGTTGGTGGTGGTAGTGCTGTGTGTGTGTGTGTGTGTGTGTGTGTGTGTGTGTGTAAGTGAGTGAGAGAGAGAGACAGACAGATAGAAAGGGGAGA
>CAAKHB010004058.1:0-13052 GCA_901007665.1 Aeoliscus strigatus
ATCAACATAATAGTTAAAAATGAATAAAATATAAAATATGAATAAAAATAAAATAAAATATGAATAAAAATAAAATAAAATAAAAAATGGGGTAGGGGTTACACTGTCGCAAAAAACGGTTGCCATTTATTGTAGAATTTGTTCAAGTTTGAATTTGATTCTTTCACAGGGGGACATTAGCAACATTTTACAAATGATCCTTATAGCGTCGGGCACAGTTAACAAATCCACTTTTCGAGATTCTCTTCTTACATGTTTGTGCTTCTTATTATCTCCTTTCTTCTCCGACTTCTTGTGAGCTTCGTAGACCTGAGGGTCGACGCTCCACATGCACTCTGTCCACTTTCCATAGATGACGCAGCGCTTCTTTTTACTGGGCGGAGAGAAAGGAGAAGAGAGGAATGAAGGGAGAAGAATGGATGCAGGGGTGAAAACGAGAGGGGAGATTAGAGGACAGGCAGGGGGCAGAGGGAGAACCAAGATAAATGAGGAGGAGAGGAACAGAAGGTGTGCACACAGCAGATAACCTGACTGGTACAATGCTCTGAGCGTGACATGAACAGACTGCCCACCTCTTGTCCTGGATGTATCCCTCCACTTTGTGCAGCTCTTTGCCAAACATGCCACAGGGTTTGAAATTCAGCACACACTTGTCTCCAGTGCTGCAGGAAACAAAGAAGGAAAGAAAATAGTTCAAAACACAAACATACACACACCTTTGTTACGGAGCACGTGTTGGATGGATGCTTTACAGTTAGGTCACATGACACGTCTGCTCTGACTGAGCAGGAGATTTTGAAGCATTTTTTTAGAGACGATATGAAACCCTGACAACAGTGGAGTCGGCGCAGTCCTGGTGCTTTTACACCACACAGCTCCAGTTGGGATTGTCAGAGACAAGAGAGAGAACAGAGACGGAGCAGGAAGAGAACAGAGACGGAGCAGGACACGGTCACTGATGGACTGATTCATCAACGTAAGCCTTGATTGATCTTCAGCGGTTTACCCTGACAGAGGTCAATGTCATATCTAGAACATATCACATCTGGAACGTGTTAAAACACTACTCCATCATTCAGTCATGAAATTTTGAAACGTCAGAACTTCAGGAAGCGTCGCTGAACGGAGTGAGTGTGTGCTCCAGTCTTATTCATCGTCAGACAGTTGCAAAGATTCACTGGATAAATAAAAATCAACTAAAATACTTCCTGGTTTGTTTCAGCAGCGTTCTAGGTGACTGAAGGCACCCAAACAACACCTCCCTGTCTGCTAAAGACCTACAAACAACATTCAGTTCACCTGTGGTTGACTATTTCCACTGTGCCGTACTGCTCTATCCACAGTTTGCCCAGGATGATGTTGTGCACACAGCAGTAAGGGTTACTCCACGTGTACGCCTCGTTGTACCTGACCAAATGGAAAGAGATGATGAAGTGAACAGGAGGAGATAGAGGATATGGATTAAAAAAACAACAACAATATAAGCAGGCATTTGCCGCCTTACTTGAGTAGTTCTAGCGTGATGGTGCCTTTGGGCTCAGCCTCAACACTCTTGCCCCAGAATTTAAGTTTGGGGTAGATGGAGCCATGAAACACAAAGTCTCCAACAAGGCTCTCTGCATGGAAGGCACTGATGGGGGGGTGGTGGGATACTTGCTCCGATATCAGCCGGAAGCTCTGATCTTCTCTGGAGACGGCACAACAAGAAGACTGTAAGAAGATGTGCGTGCGTGTGTGTGTGTGTGTGTGTGTGTGTGTATGTGTGTGTCTGTCCGTGTGTACCTAATGAGTTCATAGGTCTCTCCCAGCAGAGGATTGAAGGGTTTTCCAGTTCTGTCCCACTGAGATGCAACAGCGGACACTGCAAACGCAGCTACTGCCTGAAGACCAACCATTACAAAAACATTACCACGACAGACCCAATGTGTGTGTGTGTGTGTGTGTGTTCATCATAACCAAATCCGGTGTCTTGCTATAGAAGGTACATTTCATTAGAAGTTCATTAGGGATGCACGATACAGTTTTTTTGCCCCTGAGAACGAGCACCAGATGAGTACTTTTATTTTGGAACTCACTGACACCAGTTTGAATTGCAGTATACTGTACAACACATGAGATAATTTAGAGTTCTAAATTGATGTATTTGATTTAGACTGGGCATCACTCTATTGCATGCTCTCCCTGTGTCTGCATGGGTTCTCTCTGGATACTCCGGCTTCCTCCCACCTCCCAAAGCATGCTGAGTTCAACTGGTCAATCTAAATTGCCCGTAGATGTGAGTTAGAATGGTTGTCAGTCCTTCATGTGGCGCTTTGACGTGCCGGTGACTCATCCAGGGTGTAGCCTGAAACGCTCCACAAAGCCTGAAAATCCAGCACAACGTGTAACCAGAGCAAGCAGGTGAAGATGAATGAATGAATGAATGAATGATTTAGACTGTACAAACACTCTGGGGCCAGGTGGGGAACTGGACAGACGTGAAGTGGAGAGTTGAGTTCAAGACTGGAGTAAGTAACTAAGTGAAGTACTGATCTCTCTCTCACACACACTCACACTCACAGTTTTTCAGCAATCATCTCTATTCTCTTGCTTGTCTGTGACAAAACCTACTGGAATTGTGTAGTGGAAAAGCATGATGGACAGATCGATGGATAAAATAAATCCAAGACAGCATCAAATTTCATTGAGAGTTGATCATTCATTCATTCCTCATCTTCCGCTTGCTCCGGTTACAGGTGGTTGTTGTGCTGGAGCCGATCCCAGCTGTCAGTGGGTGAATGGCGGGGTACATCCTGGACAGGTCACCAGTTGATCATTTCATATTAAATTCATAAGTTAAGGGTCAATGTAAGGGATAGGCAAGAAGTGGTCAGGGTGAAATTATTTTTGGTTGATTTAAGAAAATTAGTTAGTTGATAATTTCCCATTTGTATGTGGTTTATGCGATCATTTAATCTTTTTAAATTTGATTTTATTTCATTTATATTATATCCAGTCAACATGCCTGACCTGCATGCGGTCTATGGAGTTGGACAGCGAGCAGGCTCTGTTGATGAGGTAAGTGTGTTCCATGTATTCTGTGATTCTCTGCAGTAAACTCAGAGGCTCGTTGAACATAATGGGCATCGTGATCTTGGACAGTTCCTGAAAGAGAAAGAAAACCACAACAAACGATGGAAGATGAAGTTCACGTGTTGCATCTTTGAGATATCGTCTGGGATATCGTTCCCATTAAACAAAAAAGAAAATAAATCAGCATGTTCTTACCAGTCCAATGCATTTCTTTAGGATGCTCCAGATACTAATGGTGTTTCTGGAAAACATGGGCGCAGGTAACGACGACCTGGAATGGAAGGAGCAGAGATGAACGGGTCTGGATGGAGAGAACGGGCCGATAAACACAAGCACAAGTCAATGTAAAGAGTCTACATGCACAGTGAAAATAAGAGGGGTGTGCATGATCAGATTAACACAATATTTTCATGGAAGATGTTTCATGGACTCTCTGGAATGTGCTCCAAACATACTAATCACAATTTTTTTGAGAAGTCAAGTCAACTATGGGCTGCATTTTTATGAAAAGCAGCTTTGGTGAGAAACTAGCAGGAGAAGAATTTAACGCCATCACAACAAAGCATCGGACACAATCTCGGTATAAGTCTGCGACGAACACAAAGGCTGCTCCTGAAAGGCGGCGCTGGAATGCAGCCGTACCTGTGTTTCCTGATGCCATTCTCCTGTGGCACTGATCCGTTCTTCTTCTGACTGCTGCTATCAAACACCAGTGCATCTTTGAAACTGGCCTCTGACAACCCCTCGTAGGACTCGTCCGATTCCAGGCCTGTGGAAGATTTCTGGATGTCAGGATTCTGCCGTATTTGTTTCTTCCTGATTCGGATTTAAGTCAGAATTCGTCCATGACACTTGAAGCTCACAAGTCACTTGATTCTGGGTCTGAATAATATATTACATTTTAGTATATATTCTAATATTTAACAGAGTTCAAGAGTTTCATGTTTTTGCTGGTGGGATCTCAATTTAACATGAGACATTCTGTAGATATGAAATGAATTAACTTTTTCGTTTTGCGTGAGGGATTTCTAAATATAGGGATTTTCTGAACCGATAAATGACATCATTTTAAGACATTAGACTTGATTCTAAAATAAATAGCATCAATATATTCATATAACAGTAATATAACACAGCAGTAACTCAGTCAGCAGTGAGTGATTTTCTAACCCAGCCTCAGCAACTTAATGGTGTTACATCTGTTGTTTGTTTGTTTGTTTGTTTGACCTGGCTGGAGGCCAGAATGTGAACCTAGCCTGTGAGAATTCAGTGCTGCACGGTGGAGTTGTGGTGAATGTGAGGTGAGGCCATAACAACAGCTGCTTTATAAACACCAACGGACATGCCTGCTCCGTTGACAGTATTAAGTCAAAGGTAACAAATGTTCTGAACGTATTGTGTAAACATTGTTAGATAGCAATGTAATACACTGGCTACACCTCCAACAGGTATGAGAAACACAGTGGTTTCATCATTAGAACATTTGAAAATCATACTTAGAGACAAAATTCATGCCACATCAATAATTCCTACGCAATAGGACAGATCACAAATCAGGTTAGAATTTCACAACACACAAACATATTAAATTAAAAAGCTTGTCAGCATAAATTTTGTAAACCCAGAGGTGCGCTCAGGGAAGTGTAGCCACTTAAATTAAACGAGATATCACCTGAGCCCATCAAACCCTTTGAATAATACATCTCCACCGGCCTGCATCTGTCGCACATTAGTAAGATGATCACATTAATGACGTTCATGATACAATGAAACAGATGCAGACAAAACCACAACAAAAAAATTCATTAGCATGGAAACAACCTCCAGAGGACATAATGGAGGCTGAGGACGAGACAATAAAATATCACTGACAGTCAAGCAAAAAAAAGTAAAACAATAACAAAAACAAAAACTTGTATACTTACTACTGTAATTAGGAGACCCTGTACTGCAGAAGAAATAAAAAAAAGTACTTTCAATGTGTCTATAGTAGAATTTAAGGAGGATAGTGAACTCATTTAAGTGCTTTCCTCAAGACAAAACGTATGAACGTATGGGACCATCTCCTGTTCTGCCTCTGCTGGAAAAAGACGTTTAATCTCTACATTCTCATGGAAACCATTGTCTTACGACTGTTGAAGAGGATGAGACGGAGACACAGCAGAGCTCACAGTTATTGAACTATTCATCACAAGAAGGCGGGTTAGGTTTTATTGGATGAGAGAAGGCCTCAGTGATGGGACGCACAACAGGACGTTTCATTAGGAAACAATCTTATGGAGCTGTGGAAGTATTACCAACCCCTGTAACTGTTTTAAATGCTGGAAGGACCCTTCTTTGGAATGATTTGATCCTTCATTTCTGAAAAAAAAAACACTGACTAAAAAATAACAAAGGTGCTCTAACCTTTTTTGTTTGAGGAAAAAATACATATGTGGAGTATTCTAATAGATGGAAACGACTGTTCACACTCAGACACACCCACCTGTGACGGCGTCGTAGAACTCGTCCTCATTGCTCATCTTCTGGAGTCAAAGCCAACCAGTCCTTTAGGACAGATGTTCAACTTCTAGCACATGTTCCCTCTGGTGGCAGCCTTTCTGAATTCCTCTGGAGGGAGACCTGTCAGTCAAGACCCCGCTGGGGTGTAACCACGGCAACAGCACAGACAGTTCTGTGATTCACCGAAGGGTTTCACCGAAGGGTTTCACCAAAGAACGTTGGAGCAACGCTGAACGTTTGCTGACCAACTGAAGGAACTTCTTTGGTTTGGTTGGGTGAATTGGAAGAGAAACCTGTGGAGGGAAAAAAAACCAAGACAATCTCAGCCCTCTCCATGTTTTTGCTGGATTAATTTACAAACTAACTTCAGCTGGGATTGTCTCAGCCCATCGCCACCACCGCTACAATTAGTACCTTTAGTTACAATTTAATTGCTGTTTTTAAGTACCTACTATTTCACCAGAGAATGTATCTATACAATAATCCATCCATTTGCAATAAATCATTTACATTTACACTTCATATATACAATTATTTACTGTATACACTTGTGTTTCCTGTTTATATCGATCTGTTAAATTCCATTTTTCACATTTTGTATATAAGAATATAATATAATGTTTACTTACTATTTCTTTTACACTGGAAAGGACAAATGACAATAAAGGGCATTCTGTTCTATTGAATTTTTAGGGTTGTCAGCAGGAGCTAATCCCAGCTGACATGGAGGCAAGAGGCGAGGTTTGTCAGTCAATCAGAGCAGACACAGAAGATAGTTCAGAGTCTCCAAACAACACAAGTGTAAGTTTCTGGTCTGTGGATGGAAACGACGGAACCAACAAAGCACAAGAACCCAAAACCTTCTCATGGGACAACAGCCGACCAAAGGCAGCAGTGGTGAATGCAGGTGACAGAAAAAATTCTTGGTGAGGCTACCAGCTGAAATCTGTTCAGACTGGCTGGCAGGTCTGTCCTCTCACGGCTCAATGAGTGCAAACAGGGATTTCTCTGCTCGAGTTCTTACATAATCAGGACTTGGCTGTCCGGCACTCTTTGCTACCTCCACCGCAGAGCCACCAGCCTCACACTGTTTCCTTCCTGCTGTCAGCTACATCTACACCAGCAAAATTTTCATCATTGTCAAAGTGTGTGCCTTAGTGTGAGAGAGATGGCACTTTGTATGTTGTATGGAAAAAGTGACGGAGGAGTCGGATGAAAAATGAGAGAAGCCCGGAAGACGGCGATCGGATGCTGCATTTTACAGCACATCTCTCTGGAGTGTGTATTTCTGACAGTATTTCCTGTTTATAGTTCGCCATGAGACACTGAAAGCTTTCAAGTTAGCCTTAGTTTGTCCTGTTTGATTATGAACGTAAGCGACAAAGTTGGGTTTAATTACCAGGTTACCTTTAGAGTAACCCTAATGTCTAAAGTTTGATCGCTTTCTACATTACGAGATGTGTACATACGTACTCATAAGACTCATTTGCTACAACTCAAAAACAGAAGAGTGTATTTCTTGTCCTCTCACTCAGCTTCTTTCCACACAGTAGAACAAGCTCTACCTTGCAGGTAATGCCTTTTGTAGATGGATGAACTTTGTCCTCATGTCCACCATCGATAAGGTGAACACTATCTTGTTGACATCAGCATGACGACGTCCGAATCTTATAATCTGTTCTCAGCGCATTTTTGAAAGATTTCAGCGTACAGACTTCTACAAACGACCGTCTACTTCTAAAGATTTCCTCTCTCATGACCAAGTCTTCAGAGTGTGATATTTCTATGCATCCACAGTACTGAATGCGGCGTAGCTCTGCAAGTCCCACCACTTATGTTTTGGAAACACCGGGGTCACTGCAAGAAGCACTTAGGTCAGCAGGTAATTCCCATGTGAAAATACAGTATTTTTCACCACAGACCAGGATCACGGTGCCTTTGCAGAACAAAGGTAGGATTGTAGACATCAATATAGATTTAGGGGGAAAAAAGTAGCCTGATCTGTAAGTAAAAGTAAAAGTAGCCGATCTGTAAGTAAAAGTAAAAGTAGCCGATCTGTCAGTAAAAGTAAAAGTAGCCGATCTGTCTCACATGCCCATGATGGGTTAACATGACAGGTATGCACAAAGAAAATAAATATCTCCATACTTGGATCATATCAAAACATTTCTGTTGAACACAAGAATGTTCACGGTTTTGTGAACGCCACTGTCATACCACGATGGATGCACTCTCAATTTGTGGATGAGTGCTGGAGATCTGTGAGTTTGAGAGTGTTGGCCAGTTTTCTCAAAGGCAGCATACGTTATTTCCAAAAAGAGGAATTGACTGAACCCCAGCACTGGAAAGTAAAGTTTTTTCTTTCTGTAGAAATGAAAACTAAATACGTAAAATAACAAACAACAACAACAAAAAACTCTATCAGTTATATAAGAACATTCACTGCCCTCTTCTATGTCCCCAAGCACAATCACTATCCACTGCCTCATAACTGTATAAAACTGTCTCACTGTCATTGTTGTATGATTTATTCCAACAGACAATTATTAATATTTATCATTGTAATTTCTATGCAACATACTCTATATACACTAAACAAAAATATTAAATCTAGGAACCATTTTCTATGAACCCATTATGACACATGAATAAAGACAGTCAAACACAAAATAACTAAATAATTGTCATGGCCACAGAAAACTGTTAAAGGAATGGAACAGTCCATTTACAGTCAAGAAAAACTGCAATTTCCAGAGGGAACTCCCAGAGGATGAGTAAAGTTCGATCTAATCAAATCTATGGTTAACCCATATTGACATTTTAAGACAGAACTTTTAAACTAGCAGTTTCTACTGAGCCAACAGACCTTTGGTAATTGTGTTCATCTTACAAGTTTTACGACATCTTTGCATCTTCTCTGTGGAACTGTCGATACAACCACGCTGTCAACCAGTTAAAAAAGCGACAACCTCAGACACAAACCTGTCACTTTGCTCCTGTCATGTAAATCCAGTGTACGACTTGTCTAGAAGCAACATGTGTGTCTGCGTTGAGTCCGAGTGACGAACAGAGAGACATCCCACAGCCGCAGGGACAAAGATACAGCGGGACAGAGGCCGACTGAGACAAAGGAAAAGATATTAATAGACAAGAACTGGTGCCACCCTCGACTGAGCAGTGACACTGCATACACACACCTCTACCACCCTTGACACACACACACAGACACACACACACACAATGCCAGTTTCACAGAAATACAAGCAAGGAAAAACAAATCCATCCTGAGAGCAACTATAACTAACATATCAAGTGCATTATATGGAGAAAGAGTGAATAAAAGTAGAATGGAGAGGAATAGTAAGCTTTATTGTTGTAAGAACACTACTCCCAAACAGAGCAATTTACAACAGTGAGAACTGACAGACAGACAGACAGAAAGAATCTCCAAGACAAAAATATGTACCTGTTTTTTTTTTAAGGGTAATAAGGGGGTCTACAGTACAAATATCTACATATTAATGTGTAATGCAGAACATTACTGCTCAAGTGTGTTAGTGCTTCAACTCTGACTGACTGTCGCATTGATTAAGAAAGTGCTTTTGGCTGCAGCTAGAATAAGAATGTGTCGGTCTGTCAATGCTCAGAGATCCAAGTGAAACCTGAGAGAACATTTGGAAGTATAAAAAAAGACTGTCTGACTTTGCTTTGGCGGCTGTCTGCACATGTTGTTGCAAAGAAAAAAAACGGATAAGACTACTGAAATAATTCATGTCAATATCTGAATAAAAGCTATAAAACTAATAATCAATAACAGATGAAGGGGTAGGGGTGTTACATAAACATGCACATGTTTGACTCATTACTGGACATGTAAAAGCAGTTTTTGTTTTTTGTGTTCATTAACACTAATGACAATAATTGGCCAAATGACCAATATATCTGTATATGCATACTATGTTCAGACTCCATGAATCGCTCCATTTTAAAGCCATTTACTGACTTAAAAATAATCTAAATATTATAGCTGCCAGAGGGTGGAGAGACAGACCAACATATCACAAGACTAATACCAAAAGAGAATTTTAATGTCATGTGCCTGCAAATAACTTGAAATAAGTGTGACTGTGACTTGTACTTCAGTGTTAATTAACGTTCGTTATGGTGTTGGAGTTCATTCACTGACTGAGGTTATTTAGTGCTCAACAGCATCTCTCCTTCAAGAGGGAAATTGGATGTGTTACAGGACTACACAACATCATTAAAATGCCAGAATTTGTGTTTTGTCTTCAACACTTGCGAGTGGTTCCACTTGGGAATGGTGTTTTTTGCGGCAGTGTCGAGGTATTGAGGTATATACCCCACCTGCTTTTAAATAATAGAGGTTTAACGTATGATTTAAATTGAAAATGACATCAATATACACATTCAAAAACAGTTTTCTTTAAAGCAGCACAGCGCAGGTTTTTCAAAGGGATGTGATGAAGGACAGAAAATAACCTCAAGCTTATGGCCAATATCATCAGTATTTGATTTAATGATGCATCTGTAGCAGCTGCACACTGCCGGTCCTTGCTGACCTCGCTGCTTCTGCCCACTAGCCAATCAGAGAACAGCTAAACACCGCAGGCAGGCCCGGGATTGGATAACACGTAACCCGGCTCGATGAATAAATTATACATACAGAATTATCTCTCTGTTACTTGGATCGTTGTCTGGACTAAGATGAGAATAAACATTGCCTTGTTCCCATACCTGTTCATGTCTTCATTTAAAATGCTTCACACAGCTGAGTTAAGAGGCAAAACAGAACTCAACAGGTAGAAATTTGATGATGAAGACAAAATACCATCACAATTTCAGTTGAAAACTGCAGCCTGGCGTTGGTTTTGACCTCTGTTCTGTTTCCTCTTCTGTGGGTTTCAGCAGCCGCCCCTGCAACATCTCTGTCCACTATGTTGAAACCAGGCTTTTGCCTTGCAAGATGTTTTTTTTTTTCCTGTTGCCTTAATCTGAACCCCCAGCTGCTGGCAATGCATGGTGAAACTCAAATGTATTTGAAGACTCAACAACAAAAGCCAAAAAGTAAAAACTGACACAGGGATGGGAGGAATACATGAATAGATGCTTTCAGTCAAGGGTTTGAGCACCATCACCTGATCTCAACCAGGCTGAACGGAACCCAATCTGAAGTGAAGCTCCTTTGGCAACATGTGGTGGTCGAACTCTTTATGAGACTAAAGCATTTAATGATATTAAAAAAAAAAACATATCTGAAAGCACATCCAAGCACTGGCAGCAGCTCTTCTAGTGGGAAAACGAAAAACTGGTTCTGCTAACAGTCTTTTTCTGTTGCATCAATCAATATTGGGTGATTTCTATTTGCCTATTTCAAGAGTGAACCAACACCTGAGGGGGGACGGTGTCAGCGACAACTGAGAATCCCCACACATTGCAGTTACATAGCAGGAACGGCAAAAATCCAAACACCTCATTCCTATGCCTTTTGCTATGTAATTAAATATGTAAAAACAGACATCATAAGATACTTTTCACACATCAGGAGGTATAAAACTAGATAGCCTCATTATACTGTTCTGCAGAGAGGAAAGCCACCTACTGGTCCATGTGCTCACCTTTCAAACGAGCACATTGCCCAAAACAACTAACTTACAGTAGATTAGGAAACCAATGATTACAAACTAGGATATGGATAAAACAAGAGGGCAATTTTCTCAGGTACTGAAGTCAATGTTAACATTTTTTAGAGTGTCATAATGTCGATTCCTATCAGAGATTTTCTCTGTATATTCAACAGACTAACAGTCTAACCTGCTGTGTACAGTATTACAGTCAAGACATTTAGAAAACAGTTCTCAGTAATGATGTAACAATGTAACACAATTTCAATAATAATAATAACTATTTCCTCTACTTTAACTAAAAACCTGTCTTATCAAATAAAATACAATTTCAAATGCTTCAGAATCAGTCACATGTGTAGAAGTTGTCATCTTTCTGTTGATCATGAACTGTTACGACAAAGCTGAGTATGGGTTCATAACACATTCTTCAAATTTGCATTATACAGTGATTATTTTTCTGCTTTGTCTGTGTTTTTGTTATGCAACAGTCTCAATCAGTAGCCAAAATATTGTCTTTAGACCAAACAGTGTTGATATGTATATAGACACGCCAGCTTTGCAGTGACTTTAATCAAGGCCAATTTAATCAGCAGTACAGCTTCTGCCTGAGGGACCATTTTGTCAAGGGGAGCAGGGAAACAGCCTGCCGGTACAGTACAAACCTTGTGTCAATGACCGACAGTGAACCAACCATAGAAGACAAAGCTTTGTTGAGTCTTTCCTGTGAGTCAGATGAGACTGATGTAGATGGACTCTGAGGTGGAGAGAGAAGCCAAACAGGCAGGGGAGCATTCCCACTGTTATAGGAGCTGACTTAAACTGACTTCAGCCGCCACCTGAAATACAGGCTGCTGCTAGTGACCCATCGGTTCCTTTGCAAATATTGATTGTAGGGGGGACGTGGGGAGGGGTGGGGGAGCTAACCGGTGTCAGCAGCTGTCTATCACAATTAATTCAACCAGAACTGTATGTGTCTCGAAAAGACTTCTCCAATCATTTGTCAAAGTGTAGACGGTCTATACAAATCTTCAATGACGATTTAGCAGCCAAAAACAACACGATGCTAAACTGCTTGTTATCATTAGCACACAGTTTAACAAATGATGTAGCTTCATGATTTGTAACTTGACAAAGTCGACAGATCGTGTAACGTGCCTGTAATTAAAACGATTTTTTTTTGTCCTTTTCATTTTTTTCCAACACCACAAGCAGAGCAGTCAAACAGTGACAGGACCACAGAGCCTTTTTGACAGCTAGCATTTGTGTTAGCGGGCGGGCTAAAGGGAAAATATCTTGTCAACTGCCGTTGCCACCTATCTTTTGCCCAAACACGGCATAAACATGTGCCTATTAAAAAAATATCAGAAAAGCATCGACCACTGCACACAACTTTCAAATCCATTCCTTACCTCGGGGATGTGAATGCGAGCTGGGGGGTCCCGACCGATACCAGACTTGAATTCAGCCAGGAATTGACACAGAAGCGGAAGTCGATGGCAGCGGGGAGGGGGCGTGAAGTTTGAGTAAGTGATTGGCATGTTCAACAGCCAATCAGACACAAGAATCAAAGTGCCTGAATAATTCCATTTGACTGAATTGCAATGAATATACCGTGTGTGTGTGTGTGTGTGTGTGTATATATATATATATATATATATATATATATATATATATATATATATATATATATATATATATATATATATATATATATATATAGTGTGTGTGTGTGTGTGTGTGCGCGCGCGCGTACGTGTGTGCGTGCGTGCGTGCGTGTGCGTGCGTGTGTGTATGCTGACATGCTGTATGTTTGTATGCGAATGACTGAAATGA
>CAAKHB010004064.1:12054-43197 GCA_901007665.1 Aeoliscus strigatus
TGCTGTAAACTGTGTGTGTGTGTGTGTGTGTGTGTGTGTGTGTGTGTGTGTGTGTGTGTGTGTGTGTGTGTGTGTGTGTGTGTGTGTGTGTGTGTGTGTGTGTGTGTGTGTGTGTGTGTGTGTGTCACTTATGTGACCTAGTCAACACAGACTCACATTCTGTAAAAATGCAATCAAAAAAATCTTAATAATAAAAAATAACTAACATTCAATTTCAAGGGTTATGAAGACAAAGGGAAATGTTACAGTGTTGGTCTTCCAGTTAATTTATCTCAGTTTTTCACTCCTCAAAACTGTAATTAAGTGAAACTGCAGTCTTTGGTTCTGGCATCAGTGGCCTAATTGAAAGAACACTGCCAACATCACGTAACTGTTCCACTATTGCAATTAAAATTAGCACTAATAACAACAATCACAAAGCTAATTCTGCATAAAGAATAACGTATATAATTTGCACTAAAAGGTACACATACAGTTCACATATCAAAATGCGTAGTCATGGGTGATTTGTCCACAGTACCACACATTTCAAGTGAACAAGTCCTGTTGAATGAAATATGTATACATTTGCACACAACTTTATTGACAATGTTTGTCATTTGATTCAAGAGGCCAGAATAAAGACTTTGGTTTTTATCTGATTTAAAGGTTTCACACTGATCTGCTCCAATGCTTCCATCTATCCCCAAGGAATTGAGACATAAAATTGAAAAACCTGGACAATGAAGCGTCAAGAATAATATGGTATGGCACAATGTCAATATGACACTGTGTTGCTGGAAGCAATATGACACTGAAAAACAGCTTTAGGATTAGCATCAGCTCCCGACAGCTCAAGGTCATAAAATACAGTAAGTACATGCACAAAAAGGAAACTCACACCCACCATAAAAATCAACAAAATACACACACACACACACACACACACACACACACACACACACACACACACACACACACACACACACACACACACACACACACACACACTATCTGTGTGGAGTTGGCATGCTCTCCGTGTGTCTGCGTGGGTTCTGGTACTCCGGCTTCCTCCCACCCCCAAAAATATGCTACAGTCAATTGCCATTCTAAATGGCCAGTTGATGTGAATGTGAGTGTGAATGGTTGTCTGTCGTCCCTGTGATGAGCACATGACAAGTGATGAGCACTTGTCCAGGGTGTATCCCGACGCTCACCCGTTCATAGCTGGGATCGGCTCCAATACAACCGCGACACGTAACCGGAGCAAGTCGGAAAAGATGAATGAATGAGTGAATGAATGCATGCCTGATAAAACCTGTGAAACTTCCTTCAACCATACTTTCAACCACATTTTTCCACCACAGCTACCCGCCAACCACCAAACACACTTAACGTTCTTCATTGATTGACCAGGGTATATATAATTTTTTTTGCTTCCATTAGCCATGTTAAATGAGCATGAGATGAGGAATAGGGAATGGTCTCTGGATCGTTATTGACAGTATTGAAAAATAACAGTCTGTGTTGATGGCACTTGGGACGTCCCTCTTTTCTTCGCCAGATATTAATACCTCGCCAGAGGAGGTACCGCTGGTCTTCAACTATCCCCAGTGGTAACACAGGGGAGTGGGGCTGAGTTGTGCTGGACCCTAATGGTGGAAAAGGGGCATGAAATAGCTTGTGTCCATTTTTTAATGCTTTTATATACTTCTATATACTTATATTTCTATGTACTATATACCTTCTCATCTTTATCTTGACATATTTGATAGCGACTGTCCTGTTGATTCCTTTTCTGATGTAACAACCACATTTTCCCATTGTGAGATCAACAAAATTTATCTAACTCTAAGTAATTCTCCCTCTAATATCAAATACACAGTAATACCCTGTGTGCACAATTCTGGATGCATTAGCATGCACACATACACTTGTGTTTATTGCTATAGGGCTTGACAACCAATTTACTTTCCTTGATGCAAAACATCATATTTCATTGTCACAGAATTGTGCAAACTGTGACAAGCCTCAAGAAAATGTAAACAACGGCTGCCTCAAACACAACACATTATAATATATAAACACAACATTATTTGCCCCCTCAGATGATTATCTCCCAAAAATCATGTTCCATCAATGTTGAACATGGGTGCCAACTACCAAAATGGAAATGCTGATAATGAGGCTAACAAATATTTTCCATTAATCCTCTCTCCAATCTGACACATCATGGAGGCTGGCGATGAAAGGAACATCGGTAAGGAGGGGTTGATTCAACAAACACTCACACTGTTCACCTTCAAGAACATCTGTAATCTGCATAACAATGTGATTATAGTTTACCTCATTCTCTCGTCTTGGGTAACAACTGTGTCAAAGGCAAATCCTGCTGTAACTGTATTGGAAAAGCCCTGGCTATTTAGTCGTTTGAAGGCCACAAGAATGACCCCCCACCACCCGAACGCATTCATCCTAAGATAACTGAATTGGAAAATATGGAACATTGTCTTTATATTCCATTTGAGAAGAATAACATCACTCCCAGGCAGCAAGTGCCTCTTTCTCTTTTTCTCATACAGATTGTAAAGAGGCAGTGGGATTTGGGGGTATATCAATAAAAATGAATTGAATTTAATCTTCTTTAACATACTTCTTGCTCACTGCCCCTGGGAATTTTAGAGGAGTTCAGACAAGATGAAACAAACAGAGAGAAGTAGAAAGCACAGCAAAAGAAAGGAGGCAAATCGTATTCACTTATATGTATAAAAGGGGGTGGTGTCCTAAAAGGGTGAGTTGATTCGGTCATTGTGATGAATTGGCTCCATTATCCACTCCACATGGGACAGAGGTGAACACATGTTCGGAGACGTCCTCTTGTTGGTTAATTTCTCAGCCATCTTCCTCTCACCTCCTAAAGTGAAGAGCTATGAGAAGATGACACTTGTTCGTTCAGTTTTATTTCTTTCAGCTGCTTTCACACAAATGGCTTGTCATAAAATTCTTGTATTAATATTTCCCATACATCTTTAGAAAAGATCCAATTGGATCATCTTCACGTTTGTGACAATATTTTACTTCATTTTGATCATTTTCTGACATTTAGGTCTTTGGATAAGGATTATTGGTAAACTGCATATATAACACATTTGCAATCAGTGTCCCTGGCTATCATCCATCCTTTATGCTGCTGCCCACAATAGTGATAGTATGATGTCAAATTTTAAATTTCCCCACCATAGGACAATAAAAGATTACCTTATTTCATCTAATCATCATGAGCTATCAATCTCTGAGGGTTATAGTTAATAGGTCAATTGGTTGGAGGTTGGCGTGTTGGGGAGCAACCATCGATTACTACTCCTCCTCCTCCTCCTCCTGCTGACGCTTTACAGTACGTGGGTTACAAAGAGAAAAAAAAAATACATAACAATCACAAATTAAAAGAGGTTACACATTAATTTACTAAATGCTTGTAGCATTGATCACATAATGCCCGATATTTATGCCAATGAAGAAACTGGGCTTGTATACAGTAAACGGCACAGATTGTGCGAACAGAAGCTTTTAGTGGTGCATCTATAATCTCTGAATACACCTTGTCTCAAGAGTCTAACAAAGGCTTTTAGTGTTCCAAGCACAAAGAAAATTACAATTATTTTCACAGGACTAATTTAATATTCTGTACATCTCCTCTTTCTTTATACATCCTTCCTTCTAGTCCCTACTCATTTCAGACACAGACTTGGTGTATTACTTTTTCATCACATGAAATTGGATATCTCAGAATAATAGGGGTCTGGTATATTATTAATACACTTAATCCATCAATGCAGGAGGGACCAGGGTTTGGAAACCCCATGAAAGAGCTTGCAGGCTTGATTCCTCTGCACACAGTCTATACACACTGTCTGACTCTATCTGTTTAAGGTCCCAGCTAATTAGTATTCATATAGGGGACATTGGGAAGACCCTGTCTCCAGATCTCTATTCACTGAAGGTGAAAAAGGCTTATATACCTCACAAATTAAACAGTACGGCAAAAGGAGATGAGTTAAGAAGAATAACTCCTTGATTATGAATAAGGACAATGACACCACTGACTACCCCCATGAAAACAATGAACCGCCTAAAGTAAAGGCTTTTAGGACCCTTTGTTGTGGTGAATACATCGATTCCCTGGCACATGCGATGGTGTTTAAGTTGCCACGATGCAATGTTTAAGTAATTGATATTTTATTGTCATTTGAACTGATTTGCAGACGTTCTTGAAAAAATGGCTGAAACATAAAAACACTCTAGTTTGGGTTAAAACAGTGAGATTCATAGAGAGACAGATACTAATCTCACAAGGGTCGTGAAAACAGGAATCAGACAATAGCCTGATCCAGAATTTTTGGACCACTTTGCCTCCTCTGGCTGACATACACACTTACACTCCAGCATGTTGTGAAGTTGTCCAACCAGACGTGTCTCCCCTTAAACAAACAGCTCTGTATCGACATGTATTTTCTGGCACGTTGCATGTTATGACCACATGATAAAGCTCAAATGATACACTGTATGTCTGTGTGAGGTTTGTGTGTGTATGAATTCCATATCATGTGACAGTGTCAATATTTTGTGGGTGATGCTGATAGTAGTAGTCTGTTTTACAAATGCATGGTTCTTCTCCAAAAGGTGAACAAAGGTCTGCAACAAGTAACAAAGTCTAACAATGGCCAATCTTATTTGAAATAACAGTTAATCTTATGAAATCAATATATATATTGTCAGTTATCCAAGCATATGAAATGAGTTTTTGTTTTGTAACCTGTATGGATGCAAAGCTTCAAAGTCAAGAGCATGACCTTTCAAAAAAAAAAAAAAAACAATTCTGGCATCTCCAACATGACCTTTGTGATTTGTGGTCTGTCAGAGCCTCACTCATCAGACAGAGAACTTCATTACCAGCTAAATTATGTCTGTTCGATTCCCATCTGCCTGACATACATACACACTGAGTGAATGTGTGTTTACAAGTGTGTACCAAGCGGCACCAGATATTATGTGTCTGTTCTTCCTGGGAATTAAAGTCCTGCAAAGTTGATTATGCATCATGCTCATGCAGACGCATAATATGCAAGCAAGCATGAAAACTAATTAATATTAATTTAACACTGAGTCAGAAATAGGAAGCTCTCAGCCAGAGAGCTGGATTTTACAAAGTAAGAGCCCTTGTGTTTCCAAGTAGGATTTTTCCCCTCAGGTACTGACTGCATCAGTGAAACAAAAGACAAAGAAAGAAGCTGCAGAACAAGGGAAGGATACTGTAGCCTGGTATTAACTGGACCATGGGAATTAGCTGTAACTTGAGTCTTGATCATCTGGATTATCTGGTTCAGCTACTGAGTATAAAGGGAATTCCCACCTTTTTCACAATATATTTGCAATATATATGTGCAATATATTTGTAGACATATTGTCATTCCACTTTGCAATCTTATTTACATTTTTACAATCCTCTGTATTTTACTTATTATTAATTAATATATTCATACTGCACATGTTCAAGTACCTATGAAAATGACGTTATTTAAGATGTGGAAATGATCTTTGTTGACTGCAGTGCGTTATATTCTTTTATATATTTGTATTGTGTCTTTTAGTGTCTGTTGGACAATAAAGAGCTTTATTTTATTCACTTACCTAGAATACAAGAGGACTCTTTCAGGTTCTCTCAGAGCTCTGAACTCAACTATAGAGAGGACAGTGTGACGCTGCACAGACACTGCTCCTACAGAAGTGAAAACTAAAAACGTAAATGTGTGGCTACATTCCCCTTAAACTTTGACCGGTAACTTGAAACCAAAAATACAAAAAAAAAAAAAACTACTTTGTGACATTTCATAAAACTATGTATTGACAGAATAGTAAATCAGCCAGATCATCTCCTCCTACAGCCACAAATGCATTTGTCCTGCAAGTCTGTGCTTGCACTGCTATGTGTTGTCATAGTAACGAAGCCTTGCGTGTGCTATTACTACGGATACCCAGAGCAAGCCCACAGCCTTCTGAAATGAAGAAAAAGTTGTGAGTCACCTGAAACTTTAATGCAGCTGCAAATGCTCTCAGATACAACAGGAAAGATCATTAATTAACCCCAGCCTACTTTTGGAGGAAGCCAGAGTACCCGGAGAGAATCCGCACAGACATGGGGAGAGCATGCAAACTCCACACAGAAAGATCCCAGGCCAGGAAAAGAATCGGGGACCTTCTGCGATGAGGCAACAGTGGTAACCCGTTTCGCCGTGTCACCCTGTGAATGAAGTAAAAGAGGAATAGACGAGTCATACAAAAGTGTCATCCATTGACACCAGACCAAGTTAAATCAAAAATTCTTTGCTCACCCAGAGTAGCACAATGACTCACATGGACATATATACAGGATATCATGCATTTGTTTCCATGTGCTGATGCCAAATTTGTTTATTCAGATGTCAATGGCAGGAGATGGCACACAAATAAATGACACATGTGGCCTCGGTAGCTTCTGATGATCCATTTATTTGTTTGTTTGTTTATTTGTTTATTAATTATCCACTCTTTATAGATAATTGCACAGACTTGTGCAAATTAAAGCAAAAGAGTTGTTTCTCTGGAGGTGTGACACGTTCCTCATGACACATCACCAATTTATTCTTCTCAATTTTGTCTCCTTGTTTTAATCAGGAGTCCTGACTTTGACAAATCCACAATACTGCTTGTTTTTGTTTGTTTTTCCTCCTTTCTGCTGTTTGACTGCTTTTCTTGACTTCTGACATCTATCTGTCATCTGTCATCCTGCTGGGATGGCTTAGGGTTCATCTGGACGTATAAAAATATTTGCCACAAGAAGGAAGTTGAAGTAACTTATCATTTGAATACACAGTTTTTGGTACCATCATATCCATTTGGATATCTGGACAAGACTTGATATAAGACTAATATTATAGTTATTCACACATATGTTTGCCATGTTTCCTAGTTTACTTCAGCTGCTATGTTGTGTAACCACTAAAAAGTATATATGTGCTTTTTTTTTAAAGATCATGGTTTGTTCTTCTGTGTAAACAGCAACGAGCTTTGTCTGAACAAACTCACAACTAGACTGAATTTACTGAGGTGATAACACCACAGCGCATTTGAAGTGTTGTGGAAGCAGATACTTCCTCTACTTTTAAGTTTATATGTCTGCATTGAACTGAAAGACACATCCACAGTAGTAGTTTCATTTATGATATTGCATCATTTGAGCTGTGCACCTCAAGTCTCTCTCTGGTATATTGTTCTCCAAAGAGGAGAATAGCAGCAGCACCGTCTAATACCATTTATTTTACATCTATAGCTGCATATACAGGCAGCTAGAATTTTATGTTAATATATAAAATGCATTAGTCAGAGTAAAGTCTAGCTAAAAGGCACTTCATCAAACTAAGCAGACCAGATACTTACAGATTGCAAAGCCATTTAATTTTTCAAGTGTAATCATTAAAAAAACAGAGAATTAGACATGACACCACAGAAAAGCTCTTCCAATAAGTGCTCACAAAGCAGTGCTCAAAAACAGAAACACTTCTGTCTGGCTCAAGTTCATGGAAGTGCTTAAAAACATTGCTGATCCTGTAACAAAAACGAAATAAAAAAAATAAAAGAGCAGAGTTACTCTTGTACCTTTTGCAGCTTCTAGATGAAATCATTCACAAACTACATCCTGCAGACATGCTAATCATGTAAACATTTGTATATTTGTGTTATTGTTTTTTGTTATTGTTTGTTTATTTATCATTTGTGAATTTGTCTTGGAGATCAATAAAAGTATCTATCTATTATTACCGATTTGATGAGGTACAAAGGAACGCCACAGTCCTTGTATCCATGCACGTCACAGCATGAGTCAAAATAACCACAGCAAGGCAGGATGGGTGGAAAACAGACTCTATGCCTAAAGGCATGCCTTCAAAACGTGTCTATGTTTATTCTATATACAGCACTGGTACTAAAGCCTGTGGCAAAAATATGCTCCAATGTGTCATATGTCATGACAAGCCTGAAAATATCTATGCTTGCAATGACAACCAGCCTTACACACCAATGTCATTCCCTCCCTGCAGTGACACGTGTGTTTGTTTGAAACCAAACAAATCTTTTTTGGTGAAAATGAGACAAACACACCACAGCACTGTTATAAGCGTGAAAAAACATCAGTTTGAGGCTGATGTCAAAAATAAATTCAATTTGTCTTTGGTATGGTATGGTATGAATATGATTTTTTTTTTAAGACCTTAGTAACTAGTAGTAATTCAGGCCCCGGAATTAATTCTTTTGATGCTGGTAAAGAAATACCTATAATCAAGTGGAATTATGAGTGACAATTTATTTTTTTTCTTCTTGTTCAGAAAAATCACAATTGCAGATTTACTCACCTGACTTCCTAGTTCAGCTGTTCAATCCTGCTGTCTCCATTCACTCAGATCCATTTCATCCTTGCTGCTACCACATGCACATGCAAACTTGTCCTGGTGTAATGTCTTAAGTAATGTTGTAGGAAATGTAGAAGTAATGTGCGAAATTAATGTTGTTAGTAATGTAATGTAGCTAAGTAATGTATAAATAATGCATTTCATGTTGTAAGTAATGTGGAATTTATGTAATTTGGTAATGTTGTAAGTAATGTACAGGCAATGTACTTCATTAATGCCATTAGTAATGTAGAAGTAATATACTTAATAACTTAATAATGTTGTAAGTGATGTTCTGTGGTTGTAGGATTCATATTTATGTGTTTGTCCATCTAGCTACATCCATTAGCATTCAGTTTTGTTTATTTAGACACCTGGATTCATGGTCAAACTCTGTCAGGCTGTGTCATCCAGATAGAAAATTGAAAAAAAGATTTGGTGCCAGTCATGATGACATAGCTCAAATGTTTTGTTAAGTTTCTGGTTACTTGGTTGCTGTTTTGTCCTGTTTGTATAATTATGGTATTTTTTATGACTTGTTGAGTCATATGCAATATGTATGTATAACATCTGTACTCTGGTGGAAAGTTTACTTCAACACTCACTGAAGAACAAAGCATAAATCAAACATCATGCTGTATGTATCAGAGTACAGATATAGATCAAAACAACATTGTATTTTGGTCTTCAGTTATCTTTACGTACATGCCAACAGGGACATAATGTTTTATTCAAGACTTCCACAGAAAGGTTGTTCCGTCTTTCTTTTGTTTTTCTTTTCTAAGAATCTCTTACGATTCCCTTTCATCTGCAGACATGCTGATCTGAGATTTTTTTTTTTTACATTTTCTGCTGGAGGCAGGAGCACAGGGGAGTCCTAGATTGGATTTACTTTTCATAGAATTATACGATTTGCTAGACAGACCACAGCTCAGTAGGGTGCAGACATGATGAATATATACACTGGTCGTAAGCTGCAGGACGTGTTTCTTTTGGGACATTGATTCTGTCATCAAACACAAAGCTAAGGGAGACGGCTGAAACCTTTTCAGTGGGTTGTAGTTATTCCTTTGGTCACTCACAGCCTTTCAGGTTGACACTGTCGGTACATATCAACACTTGCCTTGTAGTTCAGCAACTTGCTAACCTTGGAACATACTCTGATTTATTAGCAAAGGCGACAGCAACATATTTAACCATTTTATTAGATGGATGCTGATGGGAACGGTAACAACTGCAACGGCAGGTTTGATAGGACGTTTAGAAGCTGGGTAGATTCACTGTCAGCGTTTGTCGCACTGTCGAACTGAGGGAAGTCTGATAGGTTTACCAGATATAAATACACCAGACTGTTAATTATAGGCAGGGGATGGAGCCTTGCATACAAACCAAAGTTGTTGTTTTACACTGTGCATCATTCCCAATGTCAGAGGTTTAAAAACGGGATGGTATTTTACTTTCTACCAAATAAGTTTGCTTCTTATAGTCAACACCTGGATAACACAATGACTTGAAAACACATACAGATAGAACATTTACAGTTAAAACCATCTGTGCTTTGGGTAAATAATTCATGCTGGAAATAGATTTGTGTTTTTATTTTGGCTGTGAACCCATGTTCTGTAAAAACTGAGTCAGACTGAGTCATTTTATTCAATAAAATGTACATTTTTCACTCAGTCAAAAAAAATCCAGCAGATTAACACAGTGCTGTCTATTCCTGTTTTATTTGGACGTAAAACAGCAGTCCCACTGAAATCTGTTGTAATTAATACACTTAATAGCTGCTTGAAGAACAGGAAGAATCTATAACACAATGCGTGTTCCCTATACATATATATGACACTGGTAATGGGCGTCAGTTTGGTTTGAAATGTGGTGGAGACACGGATATTCTAGATTATCTTATAATGTCTTGTATTGTCTTGACTGAGCATCACAATATCAAAGCACAAGTTGTTGGTGTTAGTGGACCCAAATCAATTCTCTAACATGTTGTTCCATTGTTAGAGCAGTGGCTGGAGGGAGGAGGAGACGGCCAGATGAATATTGTTAAAGGGGGACTAATGGACTTGCTGTCTGAGCATCATGGGCAAACGGTGTGATCATCCCATAAAATCTCATCAGCTTTGCAGGTAGGCAGCAGACTACAATGGGACAGCACATAGAATTCATCATTACCTGAAGCCCTCGTTTTGTCTCTAGTCTGTGATCTGAATTTTAATTTTGTCACTGTTTACATCCTGATCTACAGCAGGACACCTTTCCAATTGAAACATGATGACCTTGTTGCTGTCCTCAGTCTTTCACCTCGTTTAACACAATAAATGTCCTTTTGCCCAACAAGCATCAAATTAAAAGACAAATATGTTTGTCCCGCCACAGTTGTCCCTTTGGCTGTTATTATCCTCATTAGAGCCTCCCCTCTCTTCTTCTCAGAAGTTTTCTCTCCCCACCAGTGCCATGAGAAACCAGAAACCGATCCAACCCTAGCTCGCACTGTTAAACAAAGTAAAAAACACTACCTGGATTATCTGGAGCAAAAGTGAGCAGATGTAATTTTAAATTTATTTTGATATATTTCTTTTGGCTCTGATATATTACATGTTTTCATTATATGATTATGATTTGTAGTTAAAGCACACACTTCAGCCTGGCCATAAGTCAATTAAGTTTTGCATAACATGCAATTGAAATATTATAGCCTGTATTTGAATATATGATACATTAATTAATGGCTAGATTTGTGCCATGTCAACACTGTATCTTTTTATTATACTGTTATTATCATTATTATTATTATTACTTTTAACAATGATAATATTAAGAGTAGTGGTAGTACTTACATTATTATTATTATTAGTAGTAGTAGTAGTAGTATAAACTATATCCATGTAATCTAATACTTAAAGCCTAAGGTTTTGATTCAGTACAAAAATTATCAAGGGAGAAGAGCATTCCGTTGTCAGATTATCTCACATCATCAGCCCTGTGGGCTCCCTGTCAGGTAATGGAAATGTCTCTGGCACAAACATAATGTGAGTGTGGCCTGAATGCAAAACAACTCAATGTCCAGGCCTTCCAACTGATGCAGGCTCTGAAACAGTGGCCGACGACTAGCATCTACAGGCTGACAGAACAAATCAGAACGGACTTCCTGACGGCTTAGCTTTGGAAAGTGGCGTTTAAATTCAACCGCCAAGTCAAACTGCTTTCAGTGCAAGAACCTGAACCTAGATGAGTTCAATATGGACTGACGCTTGCCTTAGAATAACGGGTCTTTCTAGAATTTTACGAAAGAGAAAGAGCAAGTAACATCCAAATAATATTCATTATAATTATTGGGATTAAATGTAACTTAATGACTGATTAAATAACCTTATGTTGTAACCAATTAATAACATTGCTGATAATATATAGAATTCCAATGATGTGTGTGTGTGTGTGTGTGTGTGTGTGTGTGTGTGTGTGTGTGTGTGTGTGTATACACTACCGTTCAAAAGTTTGGGGTCATCCTGACAATTTCAGTTTTCAGTTCAGTCCACTCAACGGTTTTCATGTGTGATGGTTGGTGGAAATGGCCTCTGTAGATGTAGGTAGATATTCCATTAAAATCATCTGTTCCCAGCTAGAATAGTCATTTACGACATATGTATATATATATATACACACACACACACACACACATATATACTTTTTTTCTGTGTTGTGTGTTAAAAAAAATAGACTTGGGGTCACAGCTGTCAGTTATAAACTATGACAGCACTCAGAGGCAGATTGTCAATAAAGCAACAAATTGTGATTATGGTAATGGCGGTAAGAGAAAATGTCTGACACGTTTGTCAATGGATGTCATTTTGATTCATTGAACAGGATCTACAGGATGCATCTGTAGATGTAATATTGAGTTGTTGCCATTATGCGTGGGGTGTAAACACTCCATTTCATTGCAGTCATGACAAATGAAAGGACACATTTCCAGGAGTTAATATTGATTGCGCTCTTCCACTTTGACGAGAATGACCCGAGTTAGAGCACCTATTAGTTAATGTAAGGTTTGATAACGAAGAAAAGTAATGCACCTATTGTGAAACCAGAAAAATAACTATGAAACTCACTAGACACCGAAGATGAAAATCTTTTTGCATAATGCTGCTGACAAACAAAGAAAATGTAAATAATGCATTACAAAAATATTTTTTCTCCATCTTTTTTCTTCATCTGTGATGAAACTGCACCTCAAAACATTTGGTGTTCATTCCGAAATTTCATCAGCTGGAGTGACAAGCTCTGAATTCTGATTCAACAGTATTTGCTTTTACCCTGGAATTAATCAATATACCAGCACAATTGCCAACAATACGTCATGGCACACCCCAAGTGTCAGTGGTTTCAAAGCTGAAGGGTGTCGTGCCCTCCAGTCATTCATTACATTTGTCTGTTATCAAAGCATCAGCAATGACCATGCACACATGTACACAGCCTCACAGTGATCTGTGGCCTGCTCTTAATAATGCTCTACAGAGACAGGTCGTTATAATCTCAGAGGGAAGTCATGATAACCTTTCTAAAGTAGACCTCTATGTGAGCTTTTAGGATGAATACAGGCTGTGTGTCTCACTTGGCAGCCAGTTCTGGGAAGTATGAGCAAACACATGAGAAGCTTCTTCAGTTCTCAAATGACCACTGTCAGAAACTCCCCTTTGGTCAGAACTGCAATCGTCTAATGAACGCCAATGAATGCAAAATATCTTCAAGCAAACTTGCAAATATAGTTGTTGATGATTTACAGTAACCCAGCAAGCTAACTGACTGGATGCAACTGTTCCTGTGGCAACTTCATTGGTTGAACCTTTTGAGTTCTGTGACAAAGTCAGAGGATTCATTTGACCTCACGTCTACTCAAGTTTGGTGTACCGCAACACTTGACCACCTCAACTGTGGCACACTTTACATTTGCACTGCATGAACAGCAGCAGAAGAGGAATGTCATATCTCACTGAACTGACTGACTGACATCGGGCTTCTTTACACACTTCGTATACCTTGTATACATGATTTTTTTTTTTAATTCAATGTAAAGTGATAGAAGAATAGATTTTGAAACACCTACACTTTCACCTTCAACAAGCCATTTCCTTTGACTAGCAGACAAATGGGTACAGGAGTCTGATGCAGTCGGAAAACAGCTGAGAAAGTCGCCTTCTGTGAGCCAGCATTATAGAGACTTGTTCCATTTTTCATTATTCATGTGAGCTGGAAGTGATTATGCACTGCAAAATAGCACCCTGTGGGTCAAAATGAATTCTGTTCAGGAGATGATGGAAAATGTGTTATTTTTATGACACTTTGTGAAGCCTGAACCGTAACTGGCAAAGAACGTAACGTGAAGTGGTGTGTACACCTTCGATGATTTGCATGAAATTGTGTCAACATGATGTTCATAGCAGTGGCTCAACACTCAGGACAGAGAAGTTAACAAGCCTGCAGATTATTGCCTGTAGAACCGATGGCTCCTATATAAATGCCAATAAATTTATATTACTTTGATGATTGCAGGCCAGAGTGACCTCCAGCCTCACTTCCGTCTTAAATGATCCATACTGCTAGAATTACTCAGTGCAATGCTGCAGAGTTAGGGCAATCAATTAATCTTTTTTCTGCTTAGAACATACTGATGCAAGAGTTTGCAAAGGACTTCCTGTGTTCCTCTGTGGTGTATCTCAGTGAAAGAAGCCTGCGCTGAACGTACAGCTGTGATCAGTCAGCACATGGTGGAGAGGATGGAAGTCATTGTCCTTGATGGGCCTTAGTTCAGACAGCAGCCTCCTGTCCAACCATACCATCAGCTCCACCCCAACTCTGGCTTAAAATACCTTTGTTTAGTGTCTGCTACCTTCACCACACAAACAGAATACAGACTGGCCACCGCAGACTCATTGAACTCCCACAGCATTATTTTGCAGGTTCTGAAAAATACTAACATTAAGCAGAACCGAGGTTTGCAGAAATGTGCGGTGCCACTCCTCTATTCTATGCACTGATAAGTTGCATGTTGTGCAAATGGTCATGGAGTCATTGCTCTATGAAACCAGTAATACTGTAGTGACATAGAAAGCATACAAATGTACACTTTACAAAGGTATGCGATCCAAATGGGGCCAGTCTGGGAATAGTTGTACTATCAGCTACCCACACACGCATACTCACACAGATGAGCATCTTATTTAGGTACTATTTCCAGAGAGCTGCAAAGCTATTACTGCTGGAGCGGGTATCTTGATTATTCAGTCTATTACAGTGCCTCAGCGTGGTGCCTCCTGCAAATGCTCCTAATGGGTCACATATTATCATGCCATATTCTACCAATGTCCTGCTTCTTACTGCAGCAATGATTGTTGGGTTTTGTTGCCCAGAATGACAAAGAAAACAAAAGAATAATTTTTTTGTTCATTGTTGTTTTTGTTTCATAACTGTGCGTTTCATAAATCCAATGAGGACATATATGCCTTATATAGCCGACTCTACTAAACATTAAGTAGCTGTCCTGTATCACACGCCAAATACCAGAAATCAACATAATACTAGGTGGGACTGTGACCCCATTGTCCACAAAGGGATTCAAATTTAACCCCTTACCAAATAATCGTACAAGCTTCTCATTCAATGGAATGAGAAGCTTGAATGAGTGTCCAGACTTTTCACTGGCAGTGTACATCTATCATATGTTTATCTGGATGATCCTAGTTAAGGTAAACTTGAAAAGGATATCTAGGACCAGGAATAGATGTTTCATGTAAAGACCATTGACAACACAGAATATACTAATGACAAATGACCACTACTGGATAAAAATAGCATGTATAATGAAGAACATCTAAAGAACTTTCAATAGTACAAGCCAACAGTCAAGCCAATAGTCCTTGCCGATCTCTTCATATCTGAGTTAAGTAGACTCCATTTTTGCTGCTGGAACAAGCAGTAAAATCCACTGTTATTGTGTTTTTCAAAGAAAAAAATGTGTTTTTCTAGTAAACAATGCCACTGAACCGCACAGTCCATTGCTTCTTTCAAAAGAAAAACAATATTCATTCCCATATGGTCTGGCAGGTTGGCTCTAGCAGCTGACCACAGGACCAGGTCTCTATGGTTCAGCCCCCTCAGTCTGGGCATATGGCCTTGTTGGCTCCACTTGGCTAAAATGATCCACTAGACACCACCGCTGCCATCCAACCACCCACAGATATGCTATCAGTGAGGTCTGTCATAACATGGAAACTGGTTGTTTTTTTAAACTTGGCTCATTTAGTTTCCGTCATGTTTTCATTTATTTGCATACGACATCAGCCCCATAGCAAGAAGCGCAATTGGTGTGAAACAGCTTACAACAGGGAGACACCATGTGAAGTGCTGTGTAGCAGAATCTGTTTTTCTTGTCGTATCATCAAGATTATGTTCTTTATATCACCTTATGCAGGTATCAATTATATCCTGACTTCAAACAAGAGCAAGGTTGACAAGCTTATTCAAATAAAGACAAGGGGAAAGAAATTTCCGAATAAATCTAGTAGTATAGCAAAGATAGATTGTATACATCAGAGAGAAACCTGAGGCCAACATAGCACGTCTGTCAATAAAACCACGACAGGCTGTGAGATGAAGCCTCAAGCAGTGTCAAACATCAGTTCTAATCAGTGTATATTTAGACAATGTCCTGACACTCTTTTGCTGAGCTCAAGCTGTGTCTTTTGATTACAAACAGACAGTTTAGATTGTGATGATAAAAAGAGACTTGACCTCTATCAAGTGACCCCACCCCTGACTGTAAGACTCTCTGTGGATGTATGTGGCGGTAATTAGGATTCTTCACGGCAGGCAATTAGTGAGAAAGTGTCCTTAACAACAAGTGTTGTCTGCTCTCACTCCTAATGCTTCTAGTTAATTAGTGTAAATTTTATAGAGGAATACCCAATTAACTCCTGAGCTGGATCAATAGAGCCAATCAGCTATCAATATGAATAGCTGTTAACCTTTCAGTTTAGAGGTCGGGAGGGTTTACACAAGGATCAATGATGACGTATGTGTAGACTTAGTAAATGTGAGTGTGTGAGTTTTAAGATCTGATGAAGAGGATCCAGCATTTGTGATAATATCTGGATTATTCGTCACCCGGTATACAGCTGTCGATGCCAAACTAGCATTGCTTCCTGGTTTCGGGTTAGAAACAAATGCAGTACATTGGTAATGCCCAAACATAACATCAGATTTTTTTTTCTTCAGGAGAAGTTGGTAAAGATGATGTTCTGGATCCAGAATGGATGAATTTTATCATGTTGTTTTCTGTTGTTGCTGTTGTTTAGTTTCCATTTACAAATTGACTGTATGTATACTCTGTGTGCATCGTTACATGGGTATATATGTTGGCAGCATATAAGTTACACATATTAAAAAAAAAAAAGAAGAATCTTCCTCTCGCCCACCTGGGGCGGTGTCTCCTTCAGACTCGTGTCCTCTACCAGAGACCTGGAAGCCTGAGGATTCTGCGCAGGATCTTGTGGATCTTCTGCGCTGTTCCTAGCATTGCACTCTTTTGGACAGAGGTCTCTGATGTTGTTCCTGGTATCTGCTGGAGACATTCTCCCAGCTTGGCGGTCACTGCCCCTAGTGTCCCAATGTAAACCAGACTGCAGATGCAAGAGAGGCATTCTGGTCACGTCCTTTGGTGACTTCAGTTCAAGAGAGGAAACTGACTTTGCTTGTTGTGCTTGTTTCACTTCGTGCTCCACCTGTTCCTTTGCCCGACAGCCTCACTAACTTGGCACAGGGCCAACACATATGAACACACACACACACACACACACACACACACACACACACACACACACACACACACACACAAAACATACGGTGACATGCCTCTACGCAGTTTATTCCAAAATTTGCATATATACTGAAACTTCCCCATTCCAACATTGAACAGCTGGGACAACAGGATGTTACAGAAGGAAGATAAATTAACAACATCTGCAGGGTGCAGATTAATGGAAGAGATCATCTGTGAATTCAGCATGGAGCTTATTCATCTGCTCGATCATGCACTGAGAGGTGGTGGTGAAGGTTTGAGAGTTCAAAGTGACAAAATGTAACAAGGCAGAAAACATTTTAATGGTGTCACACAAAGTCTATTGTCATTCCACTGATTACACCCCCACAAACCATTATTATTAGAAACCATTATGAGTATTCTTACATTGCAAAATAATGTTTAGTCACAAGCCTTGATCAAACTATAGTAATTTGTTGTCACCAAAAAGGTATTACAGGACGAAGTGACAAATACTTGCTTGTTATTCCATATATATAAGTTCTGACTGCAGGTGAAGTCAATATGTTTCTCCAATTGGATCCTAAACCGTGACTGTCCATGTCACTTGAAAGTGAACAGATTTGTTGGGCTCACATATCAACACCCTGGTCTGACCTATCTGCATTGGTTGCTGTGGTAACAACATAGGCATCAATACGTGATGGTGATGCAGTATGATAACACAGAAATATGAGCAGTACTTCTGAGCAGCAAATCCTCTTCCACAGTGCCAACAGGCACAGTATTTCACTGTCAGTCCATTGACTGTTGTGTTAGCTGTCTTCCATTTTCCTTGGATGTTATCACCATGGATGTATAAAGAGAGAATGGTTATTGCACCATAACGTCCATCTCTGTCTATATGAGGTCGGATCAGACATTGTGTTTCGCACTGCAAGCAACGCAAATGTTGCTCTTATATCTGGTTGGGTGTCCGGCATAAAGACACATCTGTAGAAATTAGACTAGGTTGTTGTTGTTGCTATATTAGACAAGTGCAGTCCCACTAGCTAATAGAAAGAAGGACTCTGATTCAAAAGAATTTAGTGACTAAAGTAATGCCTGCTATTTCACACATTGAAGTACCATAGTTCTGCAGTGTGTCAAGTTTTTCAAGCCTTACAGTGACTTCATTGTTCATCCATGCTCTGAAAATGTATCCAAAATGTTCTCACACATCATAGCCTTTCTTGTTTTGCTTTGTTTTGTTTTTTGCTTTTGTTTTTAATCTTAGGTCATCATGGAAATAGTGACTTGACACGCCCTTTCTGTATGATAGATGTGCAGGGCAACATTTTACATCGGTGTGAGCTTGTATGCTTGATGCAATTTTAATGAAATGGTCAGACTTGTTTGATAGACACCCATCCTGATTCTTTACCCACAAAGTGTAGAAGAGCTGCAGCTCTGTTCCTTGAATTGCAGCTACATTGTATAAGCTTGTATAATTTTACTTCACTCCGTCGCTGCCGTGTTTATGGGCCACATGCTGATAATCACTCTCCCCCTGCCATTCCAGCTCACACTCCGCACATACCTGGAGGAATCTTTACAGGTATCAGCTCTTAAACACGGTTTGCCAAGGTGATACATCACATAGGAATGCAATATAAGTAGGTAAAATATTTAAAATCTGCCTGAAATTCATCAGAACCAAAGCTGACCCTTACAATACTCCCTCTTGCTGCTGTGTGATAAGAAGTGAGGCTTTTGTCAGAGTGGCCAACCCCTGTTTCCCCTTTCTAGCTGCCCACTAAAGCTTCAATCAGCCGGGAAATTCAAGGGGTTGTTCATCTGGGGATACAGCTTTGAAGCACAGTCGAGTCACTCAGAAGTTGGGTCGTTCTAGGACTAACCAAAAATGTCTGCATTTGTACTGTGTGAATACAAAGAAGTCTAACATTTTGTAGATGATTTACATATTACATTTTTATATTAGCAAACAAAAAGGCAAATACAATAACAGTAGAGAAAGCATAGAGTAGTGTAGTGTACATAGAGTTTACATAGAGTATTCCAAAAATAATCTATGTTACTTAGTTGGTGGGGTCCCATTACTGACAACGAAAACCACGTAAGACAAAAAGATGTGTGTACTTTCCAAGTACAAGATGGACCATCTAAATAAAATGGATATACAATAACTTCCAGAGTGGTATGAAAGTCAGAGAATATTGTGCTGCCAAACAAGAAGGCTTAAAAGCATTCCTGCGTATAAGTATGTACATGAGATGATGATTTTGCTCTGTGTGCACTTCTGATTTGACTTATAAGTGCACTTAATTATTAATGCAGAAGTGGTTCTGATATGAGCTACTGTATGTGCAATGATTTGTAAGTTGTACATACAGAAATGTGGCATTATTTCTGAAAAGCAGTTTCAAAAATATCTTCGAAGGTGAGATGACTTGAATATGTTAGTGTACTGTACAAAGTTCAAGTATGCATCATTACCCTCTCCAAGGCATTTTAAACTCTTCAACTTCTAATGCCTCTCTTTCATGCCTACAGTCCTACTTGTGCTTAATAGAAGATTGACATGTAAGAGGGTTGAAACCCAAATGACTCAGCCTCCAAAAGAATTTAAATCTGCTGTGCAAATCTGACATATTAGCAGAGAACTGTCAGAAAGGTGGAATATCAGCAAATACATTAACACACTTATTAACACACCATTGAGGCTGCACTGCACTGAAGTAATGCATATCCAAAGACATTTTTCCAGTTTTATTGATTCTGCTGTCGCACCTGGTGTCTTTATTAGTTGGCACAAAATTTCCCCTCTGGCTTGCCCTGTTTAAATGAGCTACAAGGCTGGCAAATGGCCCGTGGCCAGTCACCACCTCCATGAAGAATAGGCAGGTTTCAAGAGGGCAAGTCATTACCATGGCATAACTTGCTTGATAAAATAATTTGAAATTAAACCCATAAAGAAGCAAAATTAAAGAGTTTAAAGGAAGGCATGGACAAATAGATAGAGATCATATTTTGTACTTTGTTACAGACCACTAAAGGCCATCGTCATGGCATTAGAGTATTTATGGGCATCCTGCCTGTAGCCATGCAGTGACAATTATAACTGCAGGTTCATCCATGGCAGCTGAAAAAGGTCAGCGTTGATGTAGTCTGTCCTGCTTATATCCCCGTCTCTGCCTGAGCGGTTTTAATGTAAGTGGCTGAGCTAAGGGTATGCTATCATCAGTAAATAGACATTGACAGCATATAAGCCTAAAGCATGCCATCAATGGCAATTAATACTGCCGCACAGACTCAGGATGAATTAGATAAGGGCCAAGCTAATAAAATGGAGCGTGAGCACATTGATCTGGAGGGACAAGCTTTCTAATCACGAGTCTCATGCTGGTGTACACAGAAATCAATCTGTCAGCCCAGTGTTGGGCAATATTCTGAACCACTGGGTTCAGGCTCGAGTTTGTTCCTGTGTTCAGTTCTGTGCATTCTGAAAAACACCATTTTCAAACTTGCCATTTTTTTCATTGGAATGACATCTGATTTCACAGCTTCCTCGCTTTCGCTAAGGCTAATGAGAATACACTGGTGTAGTAGGTAACTTTGCCCTTGGTTGTCTTGTTCTTCCAAGTCCTATTTATTTTGAAAACAAATGCTGGATGCTACTACACTAAGTCATCCCATGTCTTTGGAACAGACAGAAACACGGCTTCAAATTCTCTTCAAGCGCCAAACTAATAGGTTTTTAATTGATGGCGTTCAGCATGAAAGGTCATTGTCTGCACTGAGTCTGTTCAAGTGTCTTTTTATAGACTTTTTACAGTACTTCCTGATACTTATGTGTGAGTTTACTTCACTGACCCTCAAATGATTTCCAATCGAGCATGTTTGCAACTGTGCAATATCAATAATCTTACACACGATTTGCAAGGACAGTAATGAAAACCACTGTCAGTACCATTGAAGTTCTGCAGCCTCTTCTGATATTAACATATGTATGAGATCTGATCGTATTACAAGCTGTTGCAAACTCTTTCAGTCAAGTAAAACTTGACTCAAGTGTAAAGTGCGTAAACGTGTACGGTGATTCCATTCTGATATGTCCTGCACCAATCCTAGCACAGATGTGGTCACAGTCGGCAGGAGCAGCCACAGTGGTAGGAAGATGGAGCACCCAGAGAGAGCATGCTAACTCCACACCGAAAGACCCTCAGGTGAAGAGTTGAAGCCTCTTGTTGTGGAGCGACAGTGCTAACCATGGCACCACTGGGCGTAAACAAGAATCTGTCATAAAAAAAAAAAAAAAAAAACAGTCTCAGTCAGTCTTTATTTATGCACTGTGTGCAGACGGTGCATAAATAAAATACAGCATAAATCAAAATATAAAATCTGTCGTTGTATAATTGTTCAACTGCTGCTCAAAGCACTTCCTCTTCCATTAGTAATCCCCCCCCCATTTACTGTGTGCCTGTATCTGTCACTGGTTAGCAGTATATCTGAGACCATATGTGATCAGACGAGACTGGCTGCTTCGTATGCAGCGTGTCTGAGCATATGCAAGTGTCTGTTAAGGTCTGTGCATATGTGCATGTCTGGGAGTCTCAGTGGACTGCTGGCACACCGGCTTCTGGAGTCTGGTGGCAGCTGTCTCTCTGTGTAACCCTGTTTTTGGTGATGTGGTAGCTTTTTATGTCAAACCATTGTTCTGCCTCAGTGCTCAGACAAGGTCTCCTGGCTGAACTGCTGCAGTGAGACCTGGTAACTTCCCACTAAAGAAGCACAGAGATACCAACAAAAACGAGAATGATAATTCACATGGAGATAGTTGCACATGTTCTCTGTCTGACGTCATCCCTTAAGTATTTTAGGACAACTGCATCCCAGTCTTAAAATAAAATGAGCCACAATATAAACCCAACAACTGCGTATTATGTAATCTAGTATAATCCACTGATGTGTTGGATACATACAATGTCTGGATTGAGCAGATACTTACTCATACTGTATGTAGGACATTTCTCTGTGGCCCTCAGTTTCTTTTGAGGGTTAAAGGTGATATAAGTAACACAGTGTGGGATGAGTTCCAGAAATTTTTGTAATCCGGTCCGGACTCACTCAGGTGTATAAAAATAAGATTTGAGTTCCTGGATTAAGAGAGAATGGGAATTGGAGATCCAAAATGCTCTTGATGCTGCCACGATCACCAGGCCTGCACATACTCACCATACCCATATTACAGTTGAAACATTCATTTACAAGACGCATTTTGCTCAGTTTTGGAATGACATCACTTCATTCAGTGGTCGACTCTGAAATTGTTAATTCCCCGGGCCACCTAAACTGGTATTCTGGTTGGTGTGAGGGGTGGGAAGGGATTTGGGGGTGAGATGGAAGGTGATTCATCAGTCAGTGGGAATACTGTGATCCACAGCAGGTTGCTAATGTTCTTCTCCTGACTGGTTATGTCTCTTTCCCACCTGATTTCACAAGGTCATCAGTTTAACCCTCAGAGCAGATGTTGAGAGGAAGAATATCAAATTCGTACAATTTTTTTCCCCCATTTTTCAATGGATTATTCATTGCTCCCACTGTTGCCCACTGCTGTCCTGCTTCTCCGTCAATGGCTTGTGTGCTTGGATTGATTCATTTGTAACAGCATTGTCTCAATCAAATTACATCCAATTTAATCCAAAACAATTAACTGACTTCTACATGACATGCTTTTTTTTTCCATTCCAACTGCACATTTTCAGTAGTGTGAATCTGACGTACAGTATATAAGGCAGGCAAGTAATCAGATTGTTCAACCTTTCCTATTAAGTGATAAGGTGGCCATCTGCTGATAGCTGTGCGTTTAAAGAGACTTTCGACCTGACAAATACAATACAGTAAATCCATTTTCTCCTTTCTATATTGTTCTTTATCAAAGACAAGTCAGGGTTCAAGGCTGCGTGGGATCATGTGTGATGATGTGAGGTCTACATCAATCAGTTTTTCCTCCTCAGTGGCTTTTCCCAACACAATAAATGAAGGCAGCTATTATTTCCCATTGTACACCACGAGTTGTGCTAACATATCAAGAATATCAAGATATATGAAACCGTATAGAGAGAGAATTTCACAAGAAAACAGTATCTGATTCAAGTTATGTCATTTTGTCTAAGAACAGTTTGCCTTGGTGAAGTTACCTTACTGAACCCCAGCTTTACCCCCTCAGTCTCCTGGGTCAGCTATGTTCATATTTGTATAATAAAGGTGATGAAAAATATCTCTGTGTGTTTTCAACATTCGATGCAATGTTTATGAAATGAACTTGTAAAGCACTTGCTAGCTCAGGGGGAAGGCTGTGGATGTGACTTACCTGCCAACTGAAGGACAAGTTTGTTTTCGTTTCTGTTTTGTTTTGTTTTTTTTCCTCAGCCGCTCCGCTCCGTAAATCTTTTAACCTTAATCACCTTTCACATTAGCATGTTAGTACTGCCAGGATCGATCATCTGCCCACACTCTGCATGTGTTCTGGCCCTTCGTTCAATCACACTTGTCTGATTCGACTCAACTATAATTTATTTATCCTACAAGTGGAGGAGACACGTACCGACCCAACTTAATCAGTGTTGGGGGAGAGAAGGTTGGGAACAGATCGATCCCTCATTCTCCCCCGTCACAGACTCGCCAACAGGGGAGGCAGTTACAGCAGCCAGAAAAACAGATCGCAGTCATTCTTGGCAGAATACTGTGACTTGTGCTACGAGCAAATATGTGAAATAGTTTGGAATAGTCTTGCATGAGACATGTATGAAAACTCTGTATGAAAACTCACTGTTAGAACGCAAAAAGTGTCATCATAATATCTGTATGTAAAATTCTGGCGTATGTATTTACGTAAAACCCTGAAGTGCAAATGTATTGATGATATTAGTTTCATTTAAGACATTTGTACAATTATGAAGTGGAAATAACCCTGTCTCCTAGTTATGCTCTCATTCTCCAGTAATGTCGTTGAAGAATGTCTGGAGAGTAGGGGTGGAAAATATCTAGTAAAGTTCCTGAAACTTTCCATGGGAACCTAAGCTTAAAAATATTCAAAGAATGATCAAAGAGAAGGTGCTAGCTATAGCTGAAATTTTGCATCTTTAGCATTTAGCCATCTACTACCGTGGTATTTGCAAGTTAAACACACATACCATATATATTTACACTAAAATATCATCAAAATGTACTTTATTTAGTCTACGGGCTCAAATGTGTGTCCTCAATTGTCTTGTTCTCTGTCTGGTCCGGGGGCCTCATGTACAAAGACTTGTATGGATTTCATACTGAAACCTGGCATATGATAAAATCTAGAAAACATTGCACACATGAAACAAAACATAAATATTAAACCTTGCGTACAAGTAAATCGAAGCACATTTATGTTCATTTATGTAACTTGTGTTACTCACAAGAGGACATAGTAAGGGCAATCGGTGATGTCACTGAGCGCCTGGACCGACCGATAAATGTACATCAATACTCCATTAAATTACTTACTCAAAAGTGAATTCTGTGTCCTTGTCTCTTTATAGGCTTGAAATCACATTTAGAAGGACCAAATGCAAGAAGTGGCACAGCAATCTGGCACCTGGAAAAGGAAAAAAAAAATGTTAGGCAAATGCAATGACACCGTTGATCACCATTTTCACACGTTTCCAGTGTCACCCCGAAGTGTCACCACTGGCTCAAAAGCAATAGAAACATGCGTACGCCAGCCATGGAGCTGTTGTGGAACCGCGCACAGTTTTGTGCACAAACTCTTTGTCCATGAGGCCCCAGGATTCTAGAATCACCTGTGCATGTGATGGAGGAAGCACAGTGCAGGCAGGGGGTGTCACCTGAGTACACCTGCAGTATCTAGTGCACAATGTGCATGTGACTGAGGAATAGTATTGATATTGTCAAGAGTACTTGTATGAAATCTGGTTGTTTCAGACAAGATTATGCTAAAGTTTATTTTCCACAACGACATCCCCAACCTTCAGTTTTGTAAATTCCAATTGTTATTCCCATAAATTACTGTTAATTGCCATGTTAAGTTTCCAACTCCCAAATTCCCAGAATTTTGAAACCCTAATGGACAATGTTTTAATCTAAATCACTGGATGTACGACAGTGTGATTTATTGACGTGTGCTAAGTGCTGGCAATATGGGATGAATGGAAGCATCTAAGCACTCTGCAGTGCAAGCGTGGGGGATACTAGGAGGCATACGTTAGCGTGTCAACATATAAGTGGCCAAATGTATGGGGGTGTTACTTCACACATATACACGTCCAAACACACATACTCAGCAAATATACAGTGCATACAGTCACACACAGGCAGGAATGTGTTTCTTCCATTCCTCTGTTAACAGTTTTAGTATCAGCTGTTTTCAAGTGGTGACTCGAGGTGAATCACATTCTCCAGCTGCTCCTCTTAGCTCTTTACGTTTTATTTTCGAGTGGCGCTTTAAAATGTCAGGAACACTTATGAGCACAATGTTCTATCGTCAAGTCATGGATGAAAACATGCGTCTAAAATAAAATAAGGCTACAGACAAGGTCAAATTCAACTCAGCTTACTGTTTGAAATACCTCCAGCATTTCTTGCAGTGACACAACCACTTGTCTGTACGTCATGCTATTGTACGTCATGCTATTGTACGTCATGATATTGTACGTCATGATATTGTACGTCATGATATTGTACGTCATGATATTGTTCATTTTTATGGAGCTAGAGGTGGCACCTTGCTCAGTCCCTCAGCTTGGTTCCACTTAGAGCTTTCAACCCTATCAGTCCAGGGTGTATTTCAGTTGACTCAAGTCGCTCAGTTTAGAGTCTTCACTCAGCAAAAAAACATTGCTGTGTTATTAATAGGAACAAAAAAAAAGACCTAAGTGCTACAAAAACAGTAAAAAACACATTCTATAGCGAATCTGTTAATACAGCTAATATTGTGAGCCACCAGAGAATGGATTGTTTCCATTTTTTAAAAAACATTTTTAAATTACAAATGTGAAAATAATAGAAACATATCACAAGTTGCTGCTGGGACCAGACCAGCATCTCAGGTGTGCTGTCCCAAGTCCTGAATGCCATGTCTCACAAGTACATAGGTTCCACACACCGGTGCACAGAATTACTTAAAATATGGCCTTTGGCTGGTGTTCCAAAAGTCATTGGAGCGATTGACTCACAGAGCAGGAATCACAAGCACACACATTCTTTCAATGTGCCAGCCGTTTGTGACTCCAACAGTGTTTCCAACCGCATTTTGTAGCATTTTTTTCTGGTGATGTTTTTTTTTTTTGTTGTTGTTGTAATTTAACAGCATGTTAGGGAAATCAGGCCCTATAAGTACAAGTGGAAAATTGGCCACCAGCTGAAAGATTCAACTTGAGCCGCAGGAACTCCCAGCATTCTTTGCTACTGGGGATGAAGGATAGCAAAATGAATGGATACAAAAACGTTAATGGTTTGTACTGGATTCTCTCCCCTGTCTAATTCTTCTAAACAGAATCCCACTGTTGCATTCACACATTGAAACATACTAAAAATATGTTTTGGTGGTTCTATGTGATTTTATGTGTTTTTTATGTGCCTCTCTTTGTCTTTCATGCCTGCTCTGTTGATTTCTGGTCAGCTAAAAATTAGCCAAGCAGGTGGGAAGACATTGAGGGATGGACTCTCTGTTCTGCACAGAGGGAGGGAAAAAAAACATTTAAAAAAATAAACATAAAATTGATACGTAGCTTATCAGAGATGTTTTTCCCCACAAGAAGCTGCTTGCTGCTGCTGAAAACAGGCTGAAAAAAGCTTTGAGATGGAAATTACCAATAAAACAGAACAAAGCACTGAGAGCCAATAACATTTCAATTATAGTGTTCTCTAGTTTCATCGATTCCCCTCCTAGTCATTACTTTCACCAATAGGACTTCTAATATCTTGGTCCAGTTGTAGAGTTGTGCCTTCACAATACTCTAGCTAAATAGAAAGTGGCTCTGGTCATAAGTAGTACCTGCTGATAATGATTCCTGATATGTCTCTTCTGTGTTTCCTCCCAGCTGTACTCTGGAAGCTCTTCTGGACTAATGCTGACTCTGTAGCATCGGTCCAGCGCTCCAACGTTGAATGTGAATCCGTCCACTTTAATGACATTACCTTCCTGTTAAATGTGCTGCAGGCCATAAAAAAGATAACGTTAATTCACATTGATCCTCTTTTTCAGCACTTTGTTAGCTGATTACTGGGCAGACATGTGACCATGGGCTGTTCCTCTGCAGAGGCCCAATGTCAGGTCTAACTGAAGGCAAGGCAACCAGAATACATTATGTGAATGGGTTGGATATCACCTGGAGCACAGTTACATTCTGATATGCACTGGACATGAAGGACACTGGCAGGAGAATGCCTTTGAGGTGATATGAATCAGCATTTTACAGAGTTTTGCATGATGCTGTATTGCTAGTTGTTTCTTAAAATTCCAACGTGGCCAGTCGTGCAGTGAAAAAGATCTTACATAAGGATGCAGAAAAAGAAATACTCATATTCATGCTTTCTTATGTTTTATTACTAACTTTGAGGTAGATGTAAAGAAAAGGTGCGATGGCATTGACGGTGTTGATTTACTTTACCACACCTGACATCAACACATCCCATCCCATCATAACACATCATAACCCTGGTTTTGTTTGAGTAGAACACACACAGAGACCCCAAGGATACTAATCAAACCGGGGCATAAATAATACAAAAAATATCATAATGTGAAAGTTTATATACAGCATAAATTCAAATGGCGTCTGTCAAGTCTTATCTGAGGTATATTTTTTGGATAGTTGACACCCAAAACTCTGTTGTTTCGTACTGTAATTGGTGTCTTGATTCTAGTGATTTCAATACAAAATAACCAATAATACTAAAATTCAGTTGAAGTTATTTCTCTGACATCTGTACATTTCAGATGGCCGGAATCAGGTTAGTCAGTCCAGTGAGAAGTGAAACTCAATATTTGGGAAAGTGATTACATGCCTCCACCCCCCTCACATCAGGGATCAAATCAGAATCAACGGAGATTTAGCTCAAGGGGAGTTAAATCTCTTGCAAAATGCTCTCTAACTATCATCTAACTCACTTTGGGTTCAGATGAAGGTATGAAACCTTTGAATTACATTTTGCCAGAACATGTTTTTTCCAGGCTGGATGGTCAGTTGTCACATTGCTCCAAGCCGTGTTACAACTTAATCGTTCCAACTTAATCGTTGAGGTTTTGCTTTGCTTTGAGATTACTACTTTCTGACAGCTCAAAGCAGCTACCACACAGTATTCTGTTATATTGAATCAAAACCATTCTGCATTGAACGTGTATTTTGGAACTTACAGAAAATTACTTAGCCCAGGAAACAAATCCTTTGTTTATTTTGTACAATCTTTAAAGGCTTTGAACTACTTTAAAGTACCATCATTAGGCTTTTTAAATTAAGCCTAATGGTGGTGATAGGATTTACTTAGTAGAAAAACAATCTTGGAATAAATCTGCTGCCAAAGGTGTATTTAAGTGGTAATTATATCAATATGGTTCCAGTGACAGACTGTTTGTCCATGCCAGCTGTAACCATAGCAACAAAAGAGTAAAAAATATCCTATTTGGCCTCTTTATGCAGCCAAACATGTCATTGCACCCTTTTTAATTCAGTTCTGAGCCTCAGAAACACAGGTTTTCATGGCTTTGTCTGTTTGATATACGGCACATATGTGTGGAGAAGCACATAAATGATGGTAAGTTAAAAGACCACTGATTTTTCTTTGCCGCAGACCATCACTGCATAAACAGTTTCAATTATTGAACCCAACAGCAGCACAAAAGTCTCTCCTCTGGTCTCTGTTCGATCAGCTTACCATGTCAGAAGTGGTGCTCTTCGCAATCTGTCTCTCAGGCTCTGTCGTGACAGCCTTCCCCTGTCAGCTCTGGACAATGTTTTCAATGATGTAAGAGTGAAAGAGCTGGAGAGGTGCCAGAGTGAAGGAGAAGGTAGAAAGAGATGATGTGAGACAACAGATACAGAGAGCGATGGTGTTCTCAGTGGTAAAAAACGAAACAAACAAAAACAGCAGCGAACAAGGTTTGGGGTTTTTTTCTTTCACATGGGAAGGAAGACTTTATTTTTTTGCTTGGATGGAGCTCTCGTAAGCGTTCCAGATGAAATGCACAAAAAATCCATCACTTTTAAAACTATAATTGTGATTGTTATGTTTAAGAATATCGGGTTCATTTTTTTTACAAACATAATGAGAGTTCACAAAACAAAACAAATTCGTCTCATTGAAAAGTCGTCAACCTGATCTTATCTGAAACATATCAAAAGTGTATCAAAGTGACAATTCCTCTCCTTCTCTTAATATTAAATATTTAATTGGTAGCTTCAACCAACTAATATCCAAGAAGGAAGAGGTCCATCTGTAATGTAGGTCAGAACACAGCATCTGTCATGGTTTACTATGACATGACCAACTATGCTGGTTTGCATGTTTGTGTCCTGCTGTATGGGTATGTCATTGTCAAAGCAGTGGTCACTGTACAAACGTCACTAGTGAAAAGAGCAAAGCAGAACAGTGCCAGACATCGTGGGTGATAAATACAGGATTACTGGATACATACGATTAAATGAGAACTGCAGGGCAGATTTGAAAATGACGGATTATTAAGGAAAAGGGGAAGAGATAGAAGGCAGAAGGGAGAGTGAGAGAAGAAAGACGTTGAGTAGACAGTGAAAAATATTTTTTTTAAAAAAGTTGCAGGCACAAACGGGGATGACTACAGATTCCAGTGGTGATGAATGTACTGAGTCTCTAGTCGTCAGGCATTGTGGACATGCATGATGACTGTGAAATGTCTGGGAGCACACAGGTAACTCATTTCTTGACTTCTTGGACATTTTTTTTATACACTAGATCTTTAGGATGTAGTGAGTAAAGCGATTTGAAACCATCAAAGGGAAGGGATATGTCATGTCTATAGCCTATCTTTAAAAAAAAAGGCTATAGCTTCCTATTTCCTATGGCTACACATCACGATACGCTGCCAGCGATACACCCCCGTTCATGACGCAATGAAATTCATTCATGATTTAACAGCGATTTGAATTTATACAATGTGATTCAAAACAATTCAACACAATATAAAGAACTATAAGTCCACAGCTGGTTTCTAAACATCAGCTATTTTAGCCTCCCTCTTTTCTTTCCCTGTGAATTTAAATGTTATTTCAATCAAACCAATAAATCCAACTTAAAGAGAAGATGCAATTCAATATGGTAAAGAAGTAGATTGTTTTATTCCTAATAAACACTAAATCGTGAACAAAAATATGTTTCCATTACATTTGTTTTTAATCTCATTCTCTATCTACGCCAGGGGTGTCAAACTGCGATCCTTTAGGGCCGCTATCCTGCAGTTTTGAGCTGTCACTCTGCTCCAACCTCACCTGAATTAGTCTCTGTGAGGTTCTGGTGATGCCTGGTAGCTACTAATTTGAATCAGGCCTGTAGGAGCAGGGTGACATCTAATCTGACACACACCTACCCGGTGATTAACACGATGATCGCAAATGTCTTGTCAACTTTTCTATCTTCCTTCTTAACAAATCTAAAGTATCGCCAAACTTTCGACTTTCGACTTTCGCCTAGATGGTGATGGTGCGTTCAAAATGCCTCGAAAACATGGATGCAGAGGAGATAAACCAATGTAATAACCAATGTAACCATGGGTTTAACCGATGCATTGCACAGTTACCCAGCAGCTGTATCCCATGCACATTGAACCTATTG